>DVVJ01000342.1:0-15919 GCA_018234505.1 Junonia neildi neildi
GTTTCAATGTCTAAATTATGTAACAAATAAATTATTTGCCATGGAATTCAATTAACTAGTTATTATTTATTTTACCTACCTTTAAAATAGCAATACCTACGTAATAGAATAGAATTAACATAAGCTATATAAGTTAATTTTCGGGAATATCATAGTTGTAGAATGTACATGTATACATGTTAAGTCCAGGACTTCATATAAATTGGACTTTTTTTTGTTGACGTAGGGTAAATCTTCATAGATACCTGACTCCTGGGGGATGACGGATTATTTAAGATTGCACTCACAAAAACCCCCTGCGATGGCCGCCACAGCACGGAAAACGGAGAGGCTACGGGATCGCTTCCGCGGCCTCTCCCGTGATATAAATTAGCCTTATGAATTGTTTATCATTACTTTTACGCCAAATTGACCTAACATACGTCTACGTCTACGTCTTGATCTAACATTTATATCTTATAGATGGCTATCTAGGTAAGGTAACAAGGTAACAGAGTTGTCAGCTACGAGAGTGTAATTCTCGCTAATTCTTTCAAGTGTAATTTTCGTCTCGTAATATCTGTGATTAATTGTTGCTGACCACTTGGTTGCTTTTCCTTTAAGTTTTCTTCTATATATTTTTAATATATTGGAGGGGTTGTTTAAGCCATTTTATTCAATGAATTTTACGTAAGTGTTTAAAATAGTCTTCATGCATCTATTCGAATAGACAAAGGCTAAGCTAAGATTTTTTTTTTAACTTTTTATTTATAAGAATAGCAGGCAAACGCGTAGATAGGTCAATATTTGTTGTCAGTCTAAAAAAGTGATATAGTAAGGGGGATGGAATGAAATATAAGAGTTGGGATTCGGGTTTCCTCACTCACCGCAAATGTTGATTTCCTGTGAGAGTAAGATTCCACGCCACATAGCGAGACTCTACCACAAAAACTAGTTGTTACAAGTAGTGTATCAAGAAATGAAAACATGAACGCACAGCATCCTAGAATAGAATCGGCTGCCATCACTCACCTATCCGACTCGGGCAGGTAATTTAAAATTACTCACAGATTATTGACAACTCATTTAAAATAGCTAAAACTAGCCTCGGGCGCACTCGGCATTTCTCGGCTAAGATCGTGTGATCCTCATCCATCATACCGGTAACGACCTTTATGCAAAACACTGGAGCTGCTTTCGTCTTACAATTTATAATACTGTTACATACAGCGGTAAGTATTAGGCTCTCAGTTCACTGTGTACGATATTGTGATAGGCGAAGATTCTTTTGAACGGACTATATTATAAATGTGAATGTGATTTTATTGTTAATGACGTCCATCTACATCCTGTACTGGCAACGAACTTTATGCAAAACACCGGAGTTGCTTTCGTCTTACAATTTATAATACACAATATATTTTAAAATAATTTATAACACTTACCTACAGCGGTAAGTATTAGGCTCTCAGTTCACTGTGTACGATGTTGTGATAGGCGAAGATTTTTTTGATTAGCTATATTACTGCAACAGACCAGGTGCGGTCCAAAGGGGGGTCACAAGGAACATGTCCGTCCGTCCCCCCAAAACCGTACGTGTCAAATGAAAAATCTTTGTTGGCATAGTAAAAATTCGGATAGAACATGTCAAAATCAACAATTCCTTAGTCACAGAAACATTCTAATGTCTTATAGTAATAGCACTAAATAGCTCTACTACAAAGTCTAGTATTTTATTTGTGATCCCCCCCCCACCAACCATGTGAGCCTCCCCAAAATTTCGAGCTGCGACCGTGCCTGCAACAGACGGGGCCGGCCCATTGCCACTTAAGGTTGCTGATTAACTCCATAGCACGCTGAGCGACTTTAAATTTGTGGACCAGCCCCACTGTCAATGTCTACGTCTCGTTGTAGTAGGTACCTATATATAATACATTCTTGAAAGTTTAATATAACTATTAGGTACTAAGTGTTCAGTTTATTTATGGGACTTAGGTATTTTAATGATCCAGTTTAAAATTATTATAACATATTTGATGATTTGATGGTATCTGGTTATTATTCATTCACCTCTTAGTAATATGTTATTTAAAAAAATAAACACGTAATACATATGGAATCTGCTCTGATTTCATTCGTGTGTCATTAACATAATCTCATAAAATTTAAATAAAAATTGATTATTTATTCATAATAGAGGTTACAAATTAATTTTTAAATGTTAATTTATGATTAGACATAATATCTAATTAGGGATATGAATATTTCTGCAATCAACAAAAAAAAGGTGAAATAAATGACTAGTTATTCGTAGAGTGATGTCATCTAGCTTTATATCTTTTTTAACAAAAAAATTCTCGTTGTGGTAAAAGATTCAAAGGATAGGTACATAAGAAGTACCTACTTACATAAGTAATCAACTTTAAAAAAACTCTTGCTGGATTTTCTCTACAGTAATATGTAGTAGTAGTGTACAGTGCATATGTGTCACACTGTGTGTGTATGCACACACACACAGTGACACAATCAATAGTAGTTTTCATGTACCTAATTGAATTCGTAAACATACTATTTTGTCTTTCACCTAATAATAATCTATACCTAATAGTATAATTTTAGGCTACAAAACATGACGCTACAATACGTAAAAACAGAGTGACAAGAAAATTAGATGAAACTACAAGGCACATGGCTTAAAGTGAAAGATAAGAAGAATTTAAAGCTATAGCACACAACTAACGTTTCCATATACGACACCAGCACATTCAGATTATGTTAAAATAATGCGTGCTAAGAAAACGTACTACAGCAAAAAGACATAAATAGCTTTGGAAAGGACACACTGCACCATTAACCTTATTCGATTGCGTTTAACTGTGAATTTGTACGGTTGAATTTATTGCCACGTTTAGATATTTAGACGAGAAATAACTGACCAAATAATTCGAGCAAGAGCTCGTATAAGAATGCGAACATTCCTTCGATTTGCGCTAAAAATAGAGATTGAGTGTGTACATTTACATAAGTTGACATGATTAGATATTCAGAACAAAAATCAGTAAATTATTGGCAGAGTAATTAGGACATTAAAACGATTTTGTCTTTAATTTGGGCCAAATACGTACATGGAGTATCAACGAACGTTCGTCGCGAATAGCAAACACATACGAACATTGCTATTCCAAAATTTATATTTGCTCATTAGATAACTGATCAATTAAATCGAATGCATCGAATCGACAGGATTAGAAATTTCCCTTTATTTCGCGTCAAGTCCGACGTCATCTCTTAACGCATACCTAAGTACGGCATAACATAAACACGTAACATAAACGAGTTATTTTCATGTCTTGTTTATTCGTCTTTATTCGTTCAGTATTAAAACGTGCCTTAAAATAAATAATGTTTTAATGTTCTCTATATTATCTAAAACAACGAGTATAAAGTACTTTCTAACTTAAGTAAAGGCACCTTATTCTAAGGTATTCGAAAAAACGGCGTAATCAATAAATTCATAACTTTTTTTTCTAAATAGATGAATAAATAAATTAAACCTTTCTAGATATGATATTAATTTTACAATTATAGTTTTTTCTAATACCTTGTAATTAGGTGACATTTTTCGCAATATTGCAGTTGTATTTTCAACCCTATATCAACTCACTCAATTATACACAAAAAATATCATCTAAATCGGTCCAGTCGTTTAGGAGGAGTCTGGTTACAAAAATTATGCATAAATATTGATCTAAGTGACAGAAATCAAAAAGATACAACGAAAAAAAGTTTTAGTTCCGTTTTACTAACGGGCGTTTCACAGGGGTCAATTTTGGATCCCTTTCTAATAATAATATGTATATCAATGACTTGAATTTTATGTACATGTTATTTGTGGAATTGTGTTGTTTGCTAATATTACCTCACTAATATTTTAGTTTCATTGGAAGAAAGATATAATTATATGATGATATAAACTATTTACTGTTTTGTATAGCACTGTTTTACTTTAAATAATTTATTTTTAAATTCAAAATGACTAAATGTAAGATTGAGTTTGCTTTATCTAATATTAATAAACAAAGTTTTAGTCTCGCTTTCGAAAATGAAGTCATTATTGTAATTGAAAGTATATAGTATTCTTGGGAATAATTCTTCATTTGAAATTTCAGTGGAGGTCCTATTTGTTACCT
Source organism: Junonia neildi neildi (assembly GCA_018234505.1). NCBI lineage: Eukaryota > Metazoa > Arthropoda > Insecta > Lepidoptera > Nymphalidae > Junonia > Junonia neildi. Next base: position 4,170 of record DVVJ01000342.1, read on the forward strand.
TTTGCAGGGAGAGTTAACTCCGCAGCTTATGTTTTTAGAATAAAAAAGACATCTTGGTAACTGATGTGAAGCTGCTCGATTTTGGCAAGTTTCATAGGGGAATTTCATATTTTATGGATAATTGCTATGCTGTTCCAGCTCGTTTTTTTCTTCGAAATGAATTTAAGAAGACTTAAGCCATATTAATTCTTATTCTATTTTTAAGCTTGCGTTTGACACGCATGTTACGATAATATGTTGTATATTTTGCTTTGCTAATATAGTGTACAAACAGTGTACATAAAATCAATAGCAGCAAAGGTAACACGAACAACTGGTGCCGGTTGTGGGTCTTAAAAATATATTTATATATACTTATTTTTTATCTTGACGATTCAACAGTGCTTATTTTGAGCACATTTTGAATAATACATAATTTCATTTCATTTTATTACATTACTGCTTATTTTTTGGCAGTTAATTAGAATTCTCACTTGAAAGAAAAGCACATATTAAATTTTAAACATTTTATTATCTAACATATATAGTATTTTTCTATTTACATTTTCAGTTTTTATGGTAAATATTTACATTGTTTTGTTTAAAAAAATATATACAGAGATATTTTATAATAATGGTTACTGTAATTCTATGGTAACTAATATCACGCAAATCATAGGCACATAATCTAAAATTTTTAGTGATCAAATAGTGAATTTGTTTGAAACAAGAATGTGTGGTAATGAAGCAAATTCGAATAAATAAATAGGATTCGGTGGAAAGATTTTCCAACTTTTATTTTATGTTTAGTATCACAAAACGAAAACGAAATAATTGTGTTCTTTTGGAATATTATATTAAAACATAAGGAAAATAATGCATAAATAAAATTATTCTGAACTATTATAAAATTTGAACTTTAACCGAAAGTGCTTATACAATTAAAACATTCGAACACCAATTACATCTTATATCGTTAAAACTAATCCTTAGCATTCTTTCATATATCTAGGGTTATATTGATTTAGTCTTGGATGAAAGACTTATTCGTTTTCGTTTTATAATAGTTTTGATGGTTTAATAAATTATGCGTGTCCGCAGTGAGGCACTAATTCAGGGTCTTCGCAAGTCAGGTTCTGGTCGTCAAAGACTTTGCCTTCCTCACAGGTGATGAGACGAGGGTTGCCTTCCACGCAGGTGATCAGTCTATGGCAGTCTCCAGGCACGGGGAACCGGGGGAAAGGCCAGAACTTGGCGGATTGAGTATTTGCTGGTACTTTAGTTGGGCACTTGAAGCCGACTACAGCTGTTGGGAAATAATGAAATTGTTAATACAGATTCTTTTCTGAAACTTCACAGCCTACAACAATATACAAGTGCTTATTATGATTAATGTAATTAACGGAATTTCATTTGCTTTGAATACTGAACTGCTACTTGCGGTAATTATGAGTATTAATTATTCAGCGATAAGAATAAATAATATATTAATTGAAGTAATTTTTAGTAATTTAAAATTACTGACAAACAGAGTTTAGTTACAGCTTCTTATATTCCTGATATGGACCCTAAAGCAAACATTTAAAACATCTTCTACAACGTTATTTGATTTTAGTATTTTTATCGTTTGCACTGATATTATGAATGTTAAAGTAAGCTATCTGCTAGTTCTGAAACGTAAGATGGGCTTGGACTTTAAGTTATTTCTTTTTTCAAAATAAAACGCGAAAGAAATCGGCTAGTTTTTTAAAAAACAATATTGCTGACAATAATTGGAGCTAAGGTTACCTTCAGGGTTACAGAAAGGCTGTAACAGATCAGGCCAGTTGCAGCCGTGGATGCGTTCGTCGTACACGAGGCCAGGCGTACAGGGCTCCTGATGCGGCACTCCGAACGCGCACTTGATGTAGCTGGTGGAGCACTCGTCGCTGTCCGGGTAGATGCCGAACTGGTACTCGCAGCCGGGTGTCGAGTATGGTGTCACTGGAATTCAGAGATAATATTGTTTGAAATGAAATGAAATGAAATGAAATTTATTTGGAACTATAAACATAAACAATAATATTGTTTGTCATCTATATTAGAAGAAATAGAATTAATATTATACAAGGGAATAGAATATGGTTACAGAGAGTGGGCATGTTGAATCATAGCGTATTTTTATGACTTAATAAATAACAGAGTAATTCCTTTTTCTTTATCTTGCATCTAAAACGTGTAGCTAAACCTTCATATCTGTTGATTTTAAGTGGAGATATTGTTACTTTAAAATAACAGACGAACTTTTAATTGACCTAAGTGGTCTCCTATGAAGATAATACTTCATAAGTAAAATATCGAAATTGACTTAGACTACATTAAAACGCATTTGATTGGATTTAACAAGAAGAAACAAGCAATAATATCGCATTAGTGTTAATTAAGTGCATGATATAACTATACGTTTTTATCATTTTTGAATTGACTTACAGTCAGCTTTCCTTTCCCCGCAGTCAACAGCCCAGTGGTAATTGCAATGATTGTGTACGGCGCCTTTGCCGTCGAACAATAGGCCGTTCTCACATGTCTCAACTGTGAGCGTTCCGTTTGTGCAGAGGAAGAATTGATCGCAGAGCTCGGGGTGGGCATAGGCCTAAAATTGAAAGAAAATGTTTACTATTATGATACTACATATTTAAAAGAATATAGATACAATGTGAATTAAATGTAACTGATTAGAAATATATTCGCAACTTTGAGTATAGGAGTATGTTACGTTTTAGTAACTACTTTGTTTTGCAATTTAAGGAAGGAAAACAATTAAATAAGAAATATTTTTTGTCACATTTAAGTATTCACACTTCTTTATTGAGCAAACCTAAATCGCATGTTTATTTTCTTTTAAAACTTAAACTTTTTGATAACATGGATGATATTTTGCACAATATAATCGTCTTATAAATTCTAGTAGGAAAATCGATTTTATCTTTTATGCAGGGTTTTGGAAATATCTAAGGGTTTTTAATAAAGATATAATTTATTACCTGAACTCCATAATGTTCAGGACATGCTGGGGCGTTTTGAAGGAGAATTCCCGCCTGAGCTGGAAAAATAGAACAAGTTAAAGTTTAATAGAACGGTTTAAGTAAAATAATCAGTTAGTGAAAAAATGTTTGAGTTTGAAACATTTGAGTTTAGTTTATAATTTAAAACAAACTACTTAACAATTCAATTATTTCAATTTTTTTAATTAACTTTAATATTCGCACACAATTAAAAATGCTTTATTACGCTTAATTGCGTAAATTTTCATTGGACTTAATTGGTTTATGAAATATTTGAATTTCGTAATTTCATATTATGATTTAATAAATTAGAATATAAAGTATTTAGACCACACATTATAACTCTAATTTCCTGTTTTGCATAATTGACAAAACAAAAAGTCATTAACAAAAAAATAAATCTAGGTAACGCTTAAAAACAGTCATTAAAAGCAGGTTGTATACTTTAAAGTAAGGGGTAACTTTTTAAACGGTGGTTCAAATGTTTTGGGGGTTACAAATAAAATACTATACTTTATACTAAAGTTACATGGTGCAATTTCTTATTAATAACTTTGAATATTTCCGTGATTTTTGAAAATAGGAGATTTTGACATATTTTATCCGAATTTTTACTTTGCCACCGAAGTTTTTTCATTTGACACGTATGGTTTGGAGTGGTCATGTCCCCTGTGACCCCCCTTCGAACCGCGCCGGCTTACAACAGATAACCACACAGTCATTAAAGGTTACACTTTCGTTTCGTTTGCGTTCGCTCGCACGTAGCGTGACGGTTGCGTAACCCTGGCGTGAGGTCGATTGTTGTTAATTATTACATTAGACAATTAGCTTTACTTGATTTCTTTAGCATGAGGTCATGTTTGATTGATTCCTAATAAAACTATTTGGTAAATAATCGGTTTTGCTAACGTAAAATGTGGTTATTGTTAGCTATCTGCTGTTGTTTATTATTGGTTTGGTTGATTTTTAAGTTTAATTTTAAATTTTATATCTATAATGAAGTTAACAAGAGAAGGAATTAATCGGAAAGCTATTGAGTTTGAAGACGAAGAACTTTATATGTACAAAAATATCAGGCAATAAAAAATGAAACTCATTAGGTATATTGTAGAAACCGTAATCTTCAATAAAATGATTATCTCCAATGATTTTATAATATGTAGCTAGAACATGCATATAATTTAATATTACTCTGCCTGTAATAACATTGTCATTAACAACTTAACATTTGTAAGCTTGTACCATAATAAGTATGTGATTACTATTTAATATGCTTGTATACGTTTTATGTAATAGCATCTTATTAAAACTTTAATGACTGTCTTTAAAGGATCTTGAGGGCTAATTATTCAAAAGTATCGCTATTGCGTTAGCTAACGTTTTGTGTAGTTAACTTACAATTAGTGCTCATGTAGTCTTTATTTTATATATGTACCTATATTTTTTACAAAAATTATTACCTACTATGATATATACGCATTAATGAACACAATATTAATGTTGTTTTAATAATTCATACGAATATAAAAGACATATTAGATCATATAATTCTTACGCGTTACTGAACGCAATATGACAACCATAAATAATTTAATAATAAGTATGAATATAATATTAATACAATTTAACAATGCTAACGGTAAATTGTGTAATAAATGTAAGTCTTTGATAACATCATTGTGATGAATCAACGTCAAGAATACAAATAAATAAAGAATTTTACGTACGGTCAACAATAAAATACTTTGCAATGTTATTGAATAAAATTTTTAAATAATTTGTTTTGCTTAAAGGATTGTCAAGTCCTGTTGCATAAAGGATGATAAGATTTGAAAGTTACTTTTAAAAGAGCTATTTAGGAGATTCTGGTTATAGTTAAGATATGATATATGAAAAAAGTGAGACTATATCGCTCCAATTTCATTGGCAATGGCAGAATTATTTTAAGGAGAACTAATAGTTGTCTGTAGACGAATGCAGTCCTATTATTTCTAAACATGCTAGAAGTATGACATTAATTTAAAAGTCAGACATAAAAGTCCTTGTAAAGGTATATTTGATACTACGGAAGAGAAAGTTGACTATTGTTAAAGTTTGCTGAAAATCACAGTAATGATTTCCGTACTTTCTTTTAACTATGACTAAAATTAAAACTTATATGCACAACTTATCTTTTTTTTTATCTAAGGTTTTCAAGTGTATGTAGAATAATATTATTATATTCTACTTGTGTGTTTGACTGTACAAAGTTCGTGTTGAGCTGGACGTAAGAGCAGTCACGATATCGTGTATATCAGACACATCATTCACTTTTACTTTCCTACGAGATAAATACAGTTCACGCATTAAGTCATATGTAACACTATGTATTATGTGTTTGTTATATTTGTTTTTTTTTCTTTCTATGATTATAGGTAATAACGTAATAAGAACTTTTTCACAAAAAATTAAACCGACTTCAAAAGTAAACTGACAACCTAAAAATAATCTTTTTACTCTACAATATTTTGAAGTCGGTGCTAGTTCTTAAAAGTTGCTAGGCACCGATTTAATATATTTAACCTCCTCCTTTTTGAAGTCGGTTCAAAACAGGATTAGGAGCTGAAGAACAGGAGGATAGAATGACAAAATCTTGTAAGATTATAATATTAGTTATTTGTAATGTTATTAATTAGTTTTATTTGTTTTAGTAATATGTCATGCTCGTAACGTTGCGTCATATGGAATAATTAAATTATTTTGGTTTTCTAATACTTATTACCGTTATTTATTTATTGATAAAACCTTAAAATCGGATTTTTAGAAGACAATTTTTTCGCGGAATTATTATACGGAAACGTTTTTCAAGTCTTCATTTTGGATTATTGTTGTGAGTGTGTTTTGACTGTGTTTTTTGTTTTGTATTACAATTTTCAATACTAAATATTAAAGGAATTTATAAAATTATATTATTATAAATACAATTTATTTCAACGACCTTGCTACACTTTAATGTTACGTGTATAATATTAACTTCACCTGTCAGTCATTGAATTGTAGAAACATTAAAATGTTGCTTATTATAAATAATACTTTATCATAAGAAGTGTAATTAAAAATATTGTATGATAAGCTATAATTAGTTACTCATTTAATTATTCCTTTCATATTTAATTAAAAAATTGTGCTTTTTCTTAATTGACAAATTTTATGGCTTAAACTGAAATGGTCGATTAAAATAAACAATATGTATTAAATTTTCAATTCGTTTAACTTCAATGATTTAGTTATGTCAATTTGACACAAGACATGTTATTTCGCAAATAACGTGTGGGATGGAGAAAAGACAATAGAAATCAATGGTGTCTAGAAATGACATATATAAATGTCATAAACATTATGTTGAAACACATATAGTATACAGATTGAACCATGACACCTTGAGTTGAATTCGAATGACACTAGTCATCTCGTTGCACCTACAAAAATCTCAAATCAACGTATAACAATTTGTTACCTTTATATTTTTACAATCCAACAATCCACAAAGCGTCGTTTTAGAGCTCCACGCATGTAGAGCGAGCGAAAGTAGACCCACAGTGGTCAGCCTTGGTACGCAACGGTCTGCGGTGTAGTGTCGGATTAGATCACTGTATTAGATAGTTTGTATCAATTCGAACCATTTTACGTAATTATATCTGTCATAATTGTCTTACTGTCACTTGTGAGGACAATTTAATTGTAGATACAAGTTTGTTGTTTCGTGCGAATACGCTTTTTTACTTTTGTTTATTTTGCGTGTACGCAATTTTAGTGTATATAGTTGCCAATCATTTAATAACAATATTAGGTATATGTTTATTGAAACATAAAAGTTTCGTAAAATTGAGAAACATTCTTTTAAACTTAACTACGATAATAAATAAAGTTGCGTTGAAAGCGTTTATCTATAATATTAATTATTTAACTTAAAAAAATCAGTATAATGAGCAATACATAAATAATACGTAAATAAATATCATCTTATTTTACAATGGAGGAAATGATTATTTATTAATGATATCTGATTATGCGTACTTATCACTATAGCAGATTGACGTCATGAATATGCAACGTGTTGTAGTGTAATGTTGCCTGATTATCATAATCACTTTTATTGCCTTGCCATAATTTTTGCATTAACTACGTCGTAGTATGTATATTTTATGTATACTAATACTATTAAGTTTGTTATAAAATAAGTTAGCATGCTCTATTATTCCAATTATTTTATCAGTTCATGATGTCCATGAACACATTTTTAGAAATGTATGTATTTTTGAACAAAAAATTACGTTTTCTTTATGGGAAATACCAGTTCTACATAAGCATACATATACTATAGGAAGTATAATGTACGTTAACCAACGCTTTGCCAAATAGAAATTTCTATCGAAATGCGAAAACGTGTCTTCAAAACGTCAGAGGTCGAATAAATCTAACATTATTCGATAACGAGATTGCACAAGAACGGAAGACTCGGTGAAACCTGCTCACATCTCGCGGGGTTATGTAATGCGGGGCCGCGGAACATCCTATGCGAATTATGTTTTACTAGCTTTTGTCCACGAATTCATCCTTGCCTATGTTGAATGTATATATGACCTTTAAATTTTTTGGGATAATATATTGCGTATGTTATAATCTGAGGTATAAGCCATTACCATTTCAATGCAAGCAATCTCGCGGGGCTATGTAATACGGGGCCGCGGAACATCCTATGCGAATTGTTTAGTACTAGATGCCTGCGACTTTGTGCCCTATTTTGATTGTATGTGTGAACTTTAAATTTAATTGTGATTAATATATAGCCTATGTTCTAATCCATGGTATAAGCCATTATCATTTTAAATTTTATCAAAATCTGATCAGTTATTTTGCCGTGAAAGACCAAAAAACATTCAAACATACTAACTTTCCTTTGTAATATACCTACCTAAGTAAGATAAGGTTACGTCACTGTTATGTTTATTGTACACAAAAGGTGTGTACTATGATGACGATTACTTTTTAGTGGCTGTTATCAAAAATAATATCAGTAAACAGAAAAGCATTTTTCATTACACTATAATTTCGAGATAATCTATGCATAAAAATGCATTTCTTGGAATCCGGTTTTTTTAAGTTAATTTATTATGTGGATTGAATGTCAAATGTTGTTCGTCGATAAAGTACACCTGCACATTTTTTTTTCGACTTTTTTACATTCCCGAAAAGTTTGTACAATTACGGACACCTATTTTAAATTAAAATAAGATGCATTTTCTCATCTCATCAAAATCCGTATTCTTCAACATGCAGGTGCATATTTGGTTCGATTCCGTGTTCAGATTCACAGATGCCATTCTTGTGAGAGCGTCAAAGTGCAGGCAATTTATTTAAATGTTAGTGGTTTTTCACTCTTTTGAATAGGAAACAAACGAAGCTTTCTCTTAAGATTTGTCTAGAATAACAAATAGTGTTGCTCGACACTTCCTTAACAGATAGTTTTAATTAGTAGGCTGGAAATCATTAATGTTGGTCACAAAAATATCTACGCTTTACTATAAAACTATTTTAAGGGATTTAAATAGCATATACCTATTAATATTTTTTATAAGTATGATGTTTATAACGTGTTCTACTGGTTTTGGTTAGATTTATATTTTCATTGGATGTAAAAATTAAATAGTATGAAAAAAGAACAATCATCATCTGATTTAATTTGCATCGTGGAAATTCATTCATTCATTTTCATTTCAATCATTTTAATCATGGAAAATTGCTGTTTTAAATAATTTATTTTAATGATATGACTTATAATACATTGTATATATGTATATATGTATCTATAGTTATTTACATATGTGTACATGTAAGTATATGGGGATATGTATATGTGATTATGTATATATTAGTTTATTATACTATATTATATATGTATTATATGTATTGGTATACTTATGTTTGCATTTATATATTATATTTAGGAAAGCACACACCACCTACCTTTTTTCTTTCAGATATTTCTAACCCTAAGGTTGCCTGGAAGAAATCGCTATTAAGCGATAAGGCCGCCTTATTGTACTAACGTGTTTTCTTTTTATGTTTATTAATAAGTACTGTTTCTTAATATGTGTTGTGTACAATAAAAGTATTAAATAAATAAATACATTATACGAGTTAAAAGTGATAAGAAAGGAGAGGTTTGTATGCTTAATGTTTCCGACGTTAACTTTCAGCGGAAGGAAGCCTATATGTACAACATTCACATTGGAAGCTATTAGTTATTACTTTATAAAAGATATATTTATAAAGATATTCACATACCTACATATATTAATCTCTTATATTACAGAGTATTAATGAAGAAATATTGTTAATTAAAAATCAACACACGTAACACTTCAGACAAACAGGTTGTTTTTCTAATTGAATATTTAGATTTACAATCAAATCAATTAAATAGTTACCTTCTCGCTTTGATGACGTTAAGTAATTGACAAGTTTCTTATTAACATTTTTATCCATTTTAATGAGATTTAATTTATAAGTTTTAAATCTTCTTTGTACTTGTTAAAACAGCTAAGTCGTTGGTAAATTTTTATAAAAAGAGTTTAATTATTTGGACATAATATCGTCAAAAATTAGGTTTTTATTACAGACATTCAGACGTAGCTTAAAACTACTAATGTATACTATTGTTATAAAGTTAGTAGATACTACAAGACAGCCATTAAGTACTGAAACTTTAAAAGTTTTAAAATTGGGAAATCAATTATGAATTAAAATTACTGAAACGCGATATCTCATGGTGCGTAATAATCAGTAAACATAATTATAAACATAGAACACTAATTTGAAATTTTTTAAGTCCTGAAAAATCGATACTTTTGTTTACAAAATGTGAAACCCATGCATAGAACGTATTTATTGTTATTTTGCGTAAGGTCAATATTTCTATTGTCGACCGCTTTCCACAAGGTTCAAGTCGCGGAACGAATCGGTGACGTACTCTTTGCACAATTCCTACGTCTAAATGCGTAATAAAATTCAGTGAATTTTATAGTTTTTATGACTTTGTGATTTATGTCTTGATAGTTATATTGAAGTCAAAAAAACTATAATATTCACTGATATATTTTATTATTTTTACGTTTTATTAACGATTTGTCTCGAACTTAGACTTACATCTGTACGATGTATAATCTTCACATTCAAATCTTGTCAACTTTGATTTAGTTTATATTTTTGGAAATATTTACGAAAATTTTTAGTGGCCGATAGTATTACTAACAAAATAAATAAGCTCTTGTTTCTTTTTGGTGTTCGTAGTTGTTTTTTGAAAAAAAAAACGTATAAAATGTGAAAACATTATTTAAAAAAATCTTTTATTAAATAAAACAGACGTATGTTGTTTCCATTCCAATTACCAATATCCGAACACTAAAGACAAACAACACAAAAGCCAGTCATGAAAATTGGCAACATTTTAAGCGCGCGTTGAACTCTATTGTATGGACAAAGATTTTATTAGATCTAAGATCGCAGCTATAAATCAGCTGTGATTGTAATTATAAAGCAATTAAGATACTTGTTTGGATAACTGATTGTTACTATACATTTTCATATATATTTTTCATTAAATTTAAGTAGTAGATACTGTGTTGTACATATTATAATTTCAAAAACAAAGCACTATAATAAATTTTAATAAAACTAAAAACTTTAAAACATGTAATGTTTTTAAAGGTCAAGCTTATTTGTTAAAATTATCATGTTGCTCGTGTAACTTATTTTATTTTTATTTAGAGTATCCTTTTATATAATTGCACTTTATAACATTGGGAGAATTAAACTTGTTTGATTGACTGTTTTTTTGAATAATTGATTGTTATAGTTTTATCTAAAACAACTTTTTTACGCCTCATACGCAACGATCATGTAACTAGATATTTATACGTAAAAGGTGTGTCACGTGACCGCTGTCTGGCTGGAATTGAGAGATCATAATACTGCCGCTGCTCTGTATGATGGTAAGTCGAGAGCAATAAATTTAGTGAGCATGTTTTACTGTATTATATTAACCATATATGATATAGTTTATATCATATATGGTTAATATTGCGTATATGCTACTCTGTGTTAATCTGCCTATTGAGGTTCTACATATTCTCAGTTTTTTTTAATTAACAATGGGTTTATCCGTTTGTGTTCCGGTATGAATGTTGTGAAATTAATAACTGACACGAGGGTCATAACGTAGTAACGTGTTATTTGGCAATGTAAAATATTAGGTTAAACACTGCTCAATATACTTTCAATGTCAATGAACGTAGAGTATAATATAATAGTGTATAATGTGTATTGTTAATTTATGGTCTGAAACAGTTCTAAAAATTTGAGAAATGATTGCAGAATTGCAAAACAAAACTATGTGAAGATATATTGTAACGTAATACGGATTAAACAATGAACCCTATAAAAACGTTATAATTTTTAATTATATATTATAATTGTTATATATTGGGAAATATTATTATGATGAGAAAGAATGCGACACATAATGGTGTAACTTCAAATTATATATATTTTTGTGGTACGTTGTAGAAGAAAAGGTTTTCTGAAATAAAGGCAAAGGAGTTGGGCCACTTACGAGCTAGTTCGTGGTTGTACTTATTACAAATTTATGATATTAAAACGTAACACAGCCTGTACATATCTCACCGC
>DVVJ01000343.1:0-15896 GCA_018234505.1 Junonia neildi neildi
AATTATTACATACTTAACTCATTTTTGAATTTTTTGCAAAAGTGACAGTGTCGCACCGGGGGTGCGATATGTATAAATGTCATTAGAATAATAACCATATATCAGGGATATATCTCAACTAGATAGATGCTGATATCATCATAATTAACGGAATTAGATTTGAATATATTTTTAATTCGTAAGGATTATTCTTTGAATCAATTTATAATTTTTCCAAAGCTGATTTTAATGAGGTCGAGATGAACCACTTTATTGGTTCACCGTAACGTTGGCGAGAAGTAAGTTGAGTGGGTAGCGGAAATCAAATCGTAATTAATGAATTAATGAATTTTCCAATTATATTTAGTTCAACTAAATTTCAAATACAGATTTTCTTTTATAGTAAGGGTTTTGCAAAGACTCAATATATGCCTTTTTCGCATATGTGAGGTTAAGGTAAAAAGGTCAATCGGCTCATTATAGCGTCTAGCGAGAAATAAAGGTAGGATTCAAATCGTTATAAATGAAAAATAGAATTTTGCGTTTATTTTTAGCGTACCTGTGTTCGATCTCATTTTTTTGTTACATAATAATATTGACAGCTAACAGTATGTAGAAGATTGTGACACTTAATGGGTTTAGCTGACATCAAGAAGGAGTAGGTTTTCGTCGTTGTAAAATCAATTTTAATTTCTACAATATACATATCTCAAAATTGTTTACGATTATTTTTTTTATCACTAGTAATTATTTACCTTAGACTAGTAACGACTGAAAGAGTTATAGCATAAATAAATTCTTAACGGATTTATGCCACCTAACTCCTTAACGACGGGCCGATTTAGATCAAATTTTGTGCGTTTATTTAAATGAGTGCCTGCATAGTTTGAAAGTAAAATAGAACCTTTAGATGGCGTTGATAGAACAGAACAGCGTCTTTCGGTTCTCCTTACTTATTTGCATAGTTACTTATATTAATTTAAACACAAATTTATTAAACATAAATTTTTATAATATATGTTTAAATTCATCTCGAGCTCGGCGGTGAAGGAAAACATCGTGAGAAAACCTGCATGTGCTGGAAGAAATTCTGACACATGTACATCCACCAATGCGCAGTGAAGCAGCGTGGTGGATTAAGCTCCATACCTTCTCGCTAATAGGAGAAGAGGCCTATGTCCATCGGTGGGATATGTATAGGCTGTGTTACGTTGTTACGTTACGTTACGTTATATTAATTAAGTTTTTTTTTATTAAATAGTCTGTATGTGGTTAAGCTGGATAGCTTGATTGACTCGCACACATCCATTGGAAGTACGTTAGCGGTTTTGTTATTAGTTTACAACACATCAGTGGTCAAGCGTTTGATCTTGACTGGCGAGTAAATATCAATGTTCATTTCATGGTGAATATGTATGCCATTTAATTAATGGCCCATCCAAACTATTGGATGATTTATGAATTCCATATCGATCACATTATGACCGGTATTGAAAAAAGGATGATTTTTAATGATGTAAATTAGAATGTTATCAATTTGTTATATTATTGGTAATCGCTAGCTCAGAGCTCCGTCATATTTTAACCTTAGAAGGATACACTTTTCGATTGGTTAAATTATAACAAAATCGTTTCTGTAAGAAACGAAACCGGATTTTTATTCAAAATATTTGGAATATGAATGCCAATGTTAATGCTATTGTGCTATTTCGCATTTCCGTGACAGTGAAATTTACATGACATGACAGCGAGCAATTTAATTACTCAATATCTTACTGTTAATTATAATCAAATTTTGCTTTATTTTTCACATATTCTATTAATTAATTAACATATATATTTTCTTAAATAACTGACGATCGCTCTGGTGTAGTGGTGCTGAATGCGCTATTTACGCCGGTGATCGCGGGTTCGATTCCCGCTTGGGGCGGATGTTTGTATTTATACAAACATTTGTTTTTAGGTCTGGTCCATGTGGGTATCCCCACCGTACCTCGGAGCACGTAAAGCCGTCGGTCCTGGTTGTTGTCACAATCACGATCGTTACTCATAGTAGGTAAATATTCTAGTCTAAATGATTACTGGCTAGCCCTCTGGGTTGCGGAGGTCAGATAAAAATCAGTAACCTGTCAATACCTAGGCTAGATTAACGCAGACCCTGGTTAAGAATTCTGGGATAATCTGGCTAGGAAGAAGAGAGATTTTGTTAAATACTTGAACCAATTTGGATAAGAATTTGTGTGTAGATATAATTACCTAAGTGAGTCACTCGATGATTTTAAAATACACACACAGTAGAGGGCGCTGGTACAGGACAACACAAAAACTATGGGGTCCGCCAGTTGATATAAATGTTGTTATCAAAATCTTGATACAGTTCAAATCCCGCTATGCCGCGAATTTTTGATTTGATATTTAAGTTTAATATTATTTCCCCACGTGTGGAATAACACAAAATAATAAAATAAACAATGCGCAATAGTCGCTCGGTCACTGGAGTCATAATCGACTCATTTCATTAAAAAATGACTCGAATAGCATTACTATTCAACATGTACACCGACACAGAACACAGATCACGACTCTCGACATATTCTCTACGTGGTGCTGCTCCTAAAGGGGGGCCCGGCCTGCGACACAAGGTCTACATGCACACAGAACAAAGCGAAATTTACATATTGTTTAGTGCCTCGAAAAATAAAAATTTTCGTGATGATCGGATGTGGCTCTCTAAATGGAATCCGGGATGGCTCCGTATGGTTATAGCTTCCTATCTATGGTATTGTACGCAGATTTTCTTCACGTTTGGCTTAATATGTTTTCATACTATCAATCACATTTAAACCAATGTGAAGTTAAATTAATTAAAAAAAATATTTGTGATCAATGCTGAGCCCGACTCTCTCTCTTTGCATGCCCTGACGTCAAAGCATTTGAAATATTATTATTTTTCTTTGTTTCTTCCAATAGCGCTCTAACAGCGATCCGAAAGTTTTTACGGCTTTTTATTTATATAAATAATTTTTCTTCAGGTTACAGACGAGTCGAGCATTGTACACGGCCGCCAGACAGTCTCACAGTGCCTTGGAGAAAATAATGCTACCCAAGTTCTTACACAGTGAAGAGGTATTTATAAAATTTATACCTACATATACTGTAAAATAAGTGTAGTATATGCTAACCAATCAATATTTCTTTATTTCAGTTTTATAAATTATATATTGGACCAAGAATACCAACTGGGTATCAAAAACAAATGACTAAACGGTAAGTACAATTAAGTGTTTAAAAAAATAATTGTCATATGGAGAGTTTTGTGAAGTCTTTAAATATATTGAATTAACTGTGAAACTTTCTGCAAATACTTTAAATAAGTATAAAATATTAAAAAAAAAAGACTTTTTAACTGGTATTGAAATGTCTGAAGTCAGTATTTCGAATGTATCCTCAGGCGTATGTCATTGCTTTAACATTTAACTCTACACTTTTCATCATTTCACAGACCTCAAGATAAATTAAACATGTTAAAATTAGGTCTTAAACTTAAAAATGCCATAAAACCTCAAGTGATAGACGGGCAAGTATTGGATACTATCAGTTCGGAACTAGATGATGGTGAAAGTATCGAAAATCTTGATATTTTGAAGTATTTGGACTCTCTGGCCGCGGAAGACTCGATGGACGAAGATTTAAGTGCATATAAGGTTGTTCTGACCAATGTAGAGTCGAGGCTGGTAAGTGATTAATAATGTTTTTCTTTTTACGCGTCCTCTAAAGTTGTAAATTGGTATGGTTCTAAAATAATGCTGAAAATTTTCTAATAGATGTTATCTCTTCACTTCTATTTTACTGCTGTATTATTAAAACGATAAACCTCATATTATAGTATAGCTTTCCCCAGTGCCTAAATTTTCTACAGAATTTCTTACAGCTCTAAAACTGCTATAAACATAATTAATGAATTTTATGTGTTAAGATTCTCCATTCCCTTTCATTAAAGTCAATGTAGAGCATCGCGTACCCATCCGTTTCATAAGACGGATTTATCACCCCCTTCCCCCTTAGATGGCAGAAATTAATTTAATTCCCTCAAAAGCGAAATTCCCTCGTATGCCTCTAAATTTAGCAAGACAGAAATGACTTTATGCTCCTATAATATTTAGAAAGACATTAGGTAATCTTCTTTTCTCCCTCTGTATATTAGAAAGTCAGCCCTGATTTCTTGGTATATTATCTATGAGTTAATGTTACTAAACCGAGCTTCTGAACTTAAATCACAATTAAGTAAGGCCTCCCCCTTCCCCTCTCAGCAAGCGCCCCCTCGTCGTGGTCCAGTGCGTGTGTTCTCAGTGGCGGCGCAACGTGTAAGAGGTTCACTTGCACCAGCGTTGACGGTGGTGGAACGGAGCGAACATGATTTCCATCTGTTGCGGAGTAAACTGTTGGAGTTCCATGGTGATGCTTTATTGGCTGACCTGCCTCTGCCGTCGAGAAGGTATAAATAAATATATTATAATTAAGTGCAAGTATTTAGATAAAATGGTCCACCGATGTTTAAAGACCTATCAGTTGTGCTAGTGCCTACTTTAACAGTTGGCTCACTTCGAAGTCTGTTAAAGTATAGTGGTGTAGACAACTATACTTCAACAGACTTCGAAAGATATTTTGTGGATCATTGGTCGATGGTACCATTGAGAGCTCATGAATTTTAAACCATAGATAAAATCGAATTGATCTAAACAAATAATTATTATTTATTAAGTGAAATCTAAGAACCCCAATCAAGAATTACATGTGATTTCCTTTTTTATTATTCCAGAGACAACAGTCCACTCGAGACACTCAGATACAAATACGAAGATTTCCTCCAGCGGCTCATTCAGATCAACCTTCTCCAAACTAGTGAACTTCTCCACTTATTCCTCACAGTAGATAGTGATTTCTCTGCTGTGATCCAAGCAACAACACTAAATGCCTCTGGACCAGACTTAGGGAATATTTATCAGTCCGTGGCTCATAAATTGAGGAAGGAAAAGGGACAACATTTGGAAAGTTTCTTGAGGAATTTCCTGATATCTTCTGATAAGGAACGCTATCAGGCTTTGTAAGTTTTTGGTTTGAATTTGTAAACTTAAAAATATGTGCTGTACAATTTACAATATGTAAATGTTATTACTTTTTACAATTACAGTATTCTTTAATTATGGATAATTAATTGGCCTTAACAACACGTAAAGGACGACAAATTAAGTTTGTTTTGGTTTTTAACTTTTTTTACTGAATGACTTGACTGAAAAAATGAATTTACTAAATTGACCCAGAAAATTATAATGTTTCTCGCTCGTATTTTAGGATTTTTTTGTTTTGAAATGTAAAGAATCTTATTTTTTTCTTAAATTTCATAGACTTTGTGACATTACCAAAAGCCCAACTATTAAGAAAAAGCCAATAGCAGTTTTAGTTTAACATTGACTTCGTGTGTTTAGAAAACAAGGTACAACACGCGAAGTGGAAGAGGCACACGAGGTGAATGAAGAGGAGATACAAAAGGAACAAAAGGAAGTGAAACGACCAAATAAGGCCAGGAATATTCACAAGTCAATATTCCTGAATAATTTCGACCTTGAACCGGTTGTGATACATACTGATATGGATTATCAGAACACGGTGGTGGGATTCTCGCAGTGTGTCATGTATTTATGTAAGTTATTTGGTTTACTAATATCCAATCGTGAGCCAAGTTGTGTTTTTGTATGTCTCTTTTTGGGCGTGTTATTTGGAAGGAAATTTTATTTTTGTCTTTTTTAAAACAAGATTAAGTTTTCCATAGAGAAGTAAAATTGTTGTCTTTTTATGAACAAATTAGTACGCACTTTGTCCCCAAAGTTTATTCTGATAAAAATCAATAAGTTTTTTTTTTAACTAATTTTAAACTTTCGCGATGTAATTTATTCATATTTGCTATGTAGACGGGTCTTATCGCGATAATCTTTACGTATTACAAAACCTTTATTGCCGGTACAGGTACAGTTGCATTCGCCGTGGTCACGAGCTGACTGTACGGGCAATAAAGGTATTGTAATACGTAAAGATTATCCCGTCTACAAAGCAAATATGAATCAATAAGTTTTGTTGTGAACATGTAAGCTATATTGCCATAGAATCTCATTATAATCTGTCCAATACTTTAAGTGTTAAGAAGCAAATAGGTGGACCGTCGTCACATTTTTTTACTTAACACACTATAAGGGTATAAGGTATATAAAATTAAATAATTATTTTTCAGTATTAAAAGTGATAAGAGCCAGGAGCTTCGTGACAGGTATAATTGGGAATTTCATCGCTATGCTCAGGCATGTTTTGGACGATATATTCAATGCGGCACTGAATAAGGGACTATGTATGTTACTCACTGAGCGGCGACTGGCCCACTTAATACGTTTGGGACACGGTGAGTTTATAAATGAACCATGATAAAAATGATGCAACTCTATTGAAAATTTTTTTTTTAGTTCATTTTTGTGCAATATAGTCTAAATAAAATTACTGATACTACCGAATCCTTATAGTGTTACATTTTTTTGTATGTCCTTTTTCTTACAAATCATATAAATTTTTCATAGAAAATGTAATTTAAAAAATGTAATTTAGTAGTATTTTAAACTCAATACTCCATTGCTTGAAGCTTACTGTTTGTATTCCATTCCTCTTGCGTCATAGCTTTATGTTTTGAAGTTTATTTTCTGACTTAAATAAATTAAGTTGCCAAAATGAGTATGGTAAAACCCATGAGTAAAACCACCTTTATTTAACATATAATATAAATCCAGTTATTCTACCACACACAGATGTCCTCTTTGGGAAGAAATCCACGTCCCACGTAGACCCACTAATACAGAGAGAGTTGGCAAAACAACAGCTCCTACAAACTATACCAATATCAGCAACTGTCGCCCTCGGCCCAGGGCTGCCAACCGCAGTGCTGACCGCCTTCGAGGTGATACAGTGCCCGCAGTTCAACAAACAGGTAAAATATGAAAAAAATTCAAAAATATTATTTTCATTTGATCTCTATCAAACTTATTCGAAGACGCCAAAATTTTTTTAGCAAATTCCTGATTAGCAAAGTTATTGTGTCCGTAGGGAACATATTTTTATATATCTACATATTTATATAAAATTATCCTCTACCCTAGGCTCCGCTTACATGGATTTCGGGTATCGCGCCAAAAAGTAGTTTTGTTCTTCACTGAGGCCCTAACTATCATATCAAACTGAAATTATCTATAATGGGTTAAGTGGCTTAAAAAATAAAAAGAGGTAGACAGATACAGAACCGAGTCATTTACAAAATTTGTATGGATTTTAATTAAAATTTTCAATTGTTTCAGCTGGTCTACAATCTGTTGGACCTATGTGTATTGGAGCTGTTCCCGGAACTAAGAAAGTCAGAACTAAATCAATCTTCGAGTTAATGTATTATTTTCTTAGTATTATTTGTAATTAAGTATTTTTGTAAATTTCAAGTGATTGCGAGTGGTGATTCCGTAGCTGTCTATGATTTCCGTTAACTCTGTGCGTAATTTATATTTAATTGTAAATAAACGGTAACGATAAATATATTTTTGTAATAGTTTAGTTATTTATCATTAGCCTCAATCTGTGATAAAGCTGAGGCTGCCAATTAAACGAATATTTGTAACAGGAATTAGACACCAAATAAATTATTTTCATATTTGATACTGTGTTTATTTTTTATATATTCCAAATACAGAAAAAAGAAACTGCCAAATACCTACAACAAAAAATATATGAATTTTTGAAACCTCGCCGGCAGAAAACATTTAAAAACACACAAAAAATATAACTCGAAAACTACAAAAAAATAGGAACATACATGGGATATTTTCATACGTCTGGGGGAGATGTGAATCTAAAAAAAATATTGATGTCTCTAATTAGACGGTATATTTTAGACAATAGTAGGTAACTTCTATGTAATGTAACTTAAGTAAATGATAACTAAAAACAATTAGTTTTTAGATACGTCTATAATAATATCTAACAATAATGCAAAAGCAACAAAAAATAACAAATTAGGCCTTGATAATTGGCGACGAGCAGATTCCCTAGCGATGACTCGCAGAACTAACGTAGGACAAATTACTGTCAACTGTCAAGTGTCAGATATTATTTAAACAACTGCGCGGTAAACATAAACAGCCTGGGTTTATCATTATCATTATTTTAAAGAATTATTTACGTTTGTTTGTTTGTTCTAAAGAATTATTTACGTGTTGAGATGGATATATATATAAAAAAAGGAAATACCTATTGCTGTGTTCCTCAGTGTTATAACTATAACAAGGAGGGCTTAAGTTTTCATAAGTTTCCCAATGATGTCTGTCTTAGAAAGCGTTGGGAAATCGCTCTTAAGTTGGGTAAACCTTCATCAAATTTTATGCGTGTTTGCTCCGAACATTTTATGGAATCTGATTACTTTCCAGGTACTACATAATAATTTATAACATACATATTCAATCAATCAATCAAATGTACTTTATTGTACACCAAATAATAAAAAAAATAACAAAACAGAAGAATAATAAAAAGAATGGTAAAAGGCGGTCTTATCGCTGAATATTGTTATATTCTATAAGATATCAAATATCTATTTTCTTCTCAATCTAATTTTAATTATTATTAGGTGCTCTCAAAATCAGACGGCGATTAAAAAGAAATGCTATACCAAGTAATAAACTACCTATTAGACAGCACAATAAACAGCTGACTCTTGACCAACAGTCATGTGTCATACAACATTCTAAACGAGCCCAGAGCAGAAGTAATTTTTCAGTTTTAGTAAGGTTAGTATTGACTATTGACAATTTTTTTACAGTACCTACTTTGCAAAGAGTGTACATTTGGTAGTTTCATCTTGATTTTAAATTTCTGATTCCAGCCATAAATTTGAAGAGCAAAATTGTATTGAAGAAGAGGAATCAACTGATTGTAATAATATAGCACAACCTGTTGAGAATACTATCAAAATGGATGCTGAATGTCAGACTTATCTTTGTCCCATTCATCTCATTATCATTTCAGAAGCTAGTTTGTATTCTTACACTGGTCTTCATAGTTTTCAATTGCTGGATGGTATCATCAAATGTGTGTCAGAAATTGAGAATGAATCTTTAACAAATAAAAAAATTTTAGATCTAAAAGACAGAGTTATTCTGACATTTATCAAACTTAAATTAAATTTAACTTTTTCTACATTAGAGCCATTGTTTGGAGTCTCTCGCCAGACATGTGCTGTATATTTCAAAAAAATGATTGTCTTATTATCTGCAGTGCTTGAGAGTATGATACCTTGGCCTAACCAAGAAGACATTCGTGCAAATATGCCAATCGCATTTAAAAATTATCGAAATACTAGAGTTGTTATAGATTGTGCAGAAACCCCTGTTGAGCGTTCCAAGTGTTTAAAATGTCGTATATTAACATATTCACATTACAAGAAAAGTCATACAGTAAAATTCAAATTAGGTGTTGCACCTTCAGGATTGATCACATCAATAAGTAGATGTTATGGAGGACGAGCATCAGATAAAGTCATCACTTTAGAGTCGCACATTTTAGATAAAATGAATATACAAGATGCTATAATGGCAGACAAAGGTTTCTTTATTGAAAAAGAATGCTTGGAGGTAATAATTAATTACACTTTGTTTATTTTTGGTGTATTAATGCAAACAAGTAATAATTGTATATTTAAATTTACAGCGTCTCTTGATACTTCATCAGCCACCTTTTTTGGCAAAAAAAAAGCAGTTATCCAGAGAAGAAGCTTTAAAAAATGCAGAAATTGCAAGGGCTAGGGTGCATGTGGAACGTGTTATACAAAGAGTTAGAGAATTTGAATTAATTGGAAGAAAGGTTGCATGGTCACTTTTGCCCTACTTTGAAGACTGTCTTATTGTTGCATGTGGTATTACTAATTTAAGTAGCCCTGTATTGAATGTAGACAAATTTATGTAGATAAATAAAAAACACAAATGTAAGAAATATTTTTATTAATCATTAAAGACTTGACAAATTGAAATTTTATTTACTCATTCATTTATTCATTAATTGAATTATATTCTTTAACCATTCTAGGCAGTAGCTGTTTAAAATAAACCTCGCATAATGTTGAAGCCATTTTACAAGTAAACTCTGCATCAAATTTAACATTAACACATATATAATCATTTTCTACTGATGAATAAACTAAAAAATCTGCTTCTTCAACACCAAGTAACATCATTCCTAATTGAAGTTGCCCATAATAGGAATGTTTCTTTTTAATGTTGCTATTAGCATCTATTGACTTGATAGCATTCATCATAATAAGCTCATTACATGTTAATCGCTTTCCTTCCTTAGGACTTTTAATCTCTAAAATTTTTGTCGGCTCACACATTTGATTTATAATAATTCCATCAGGGCTGAATCCAGCCCATGGCAATTCAGGGCGAATTAAAAGTCCGCTTTCTAACACTTTTGTTTTAGTTCTTTCAATATACTTTTCACGGGCTAATGGCTCACAGCGAAGCCCATGAACTGTGTCAATATTGCCGCTGAATGCATTTGTGTATTCTGAACAAAACTTCTTGTCCCAATCAGGATTTTTATTTGTATGGTATGTATAGAGTCTGTAACATACTGAGCCAGTTATCCTGATATGTCTCTCTTTTAACCACTCGCTACTACCTTGATTCAGGTGTGCACCAATTTTGATACATGTTTCTAATGGAATTTTGATTCTATTCTCATAAAATAATTGGCAGGCTTGGTCGCTTGTCTTAGCTAACTGAGAAGTCAACTGAATAAGGTATCCAATCAAAGACCAAGACCTGAATGTAAGCAATTTTGAAATGCTTAGTAAGATTTCTGTTTCCCTGCTATTAGCATCGTCAACACAGCAGGGATAAGTGTAAGACATCCGCACTCCACTAAAAAAAAGGGAGTATTCACTCATTGGTGCAGCTGTAAGTAATGAAAGAAAAATATATATTTAATTGAATCAGGCATTACTTTGCAAAATTCCATAATAACAAATCAAATATTTATTTTGCTATTATTCGCGAACACAGCATAAATCTACAATGGTCAGTTGAGTAGAGGCAACATCTCCTGAGGATGCTCCGGTGTCCGAGTGAAACATACGTAGAGTGTCTGTGTGTTCATCATTCCAGATAGATTTATGCTGCTTTGTGGATTATAGTAAAAAAAATATTTGATTCGTTAGAAAAATATATATTATGAGTTAATAATTAGTCATTAATGACTGTAAATTTTATTCTACATTTACTTACATCATAATTGATTAATGTCTGAATGAACTGAAATCGAGCTGAACTTACATTCCAGAAGTATCTGTCTCCAACGAGCTCTCATGGCTTCTGTAATTTCTACAGTTGACCTGGGGTTAGACCTAACATGGCAAAGGTCGCAAAGACGCTTTGCTTCATAGTTTTTAAAATGAGTTTCTTTCATTGATCCCCACTGTTGTTCTAAATCTGTACAACTTAGATCATCTAGGTCTTCTTCATCAACTCTATAACAAGAAAATGTATGTTCATATTAACTTCATATTATTTGAACAAATGTTCAACAAAGCAAAATATTACTGCAGAAAGTAATTAGGCTAGTACTAACCTGTTTAGGTACAGAAGCAATGCAATACTGTGCTTACATTGGCCTGAATTTCCAGCAGGACATTTACACCTTAAATCAATTACACGTTGGCCTTCTGGTTTTGATGTGTCCACATTGCATTCCACTTCATGTGGATAACTCAGTACACCAGAAGTTTGAGCAGCTAAGCCCAAACACTTGACTTTACCGCAAATTCTTTCTTTAGCACCAACACACATCAACATTCCACTTTTAAAGTACTGTTCACCCTCGCGAAGAGGTCTCACAGTATTTTCGACCACCTTGTAAATGTCCAACAACGAAATCATATCGCAGATCGTTTTAAAAGCAATTAAATGTTAAACTCAGGTTGTTTCTCACGTATCTGTTCGAAAAGTAGATATCCTTTGAAAAATTGAAAGTAGCTGTCAAATGTCAAATCTGTCATTTCTGGCCTACACTAGTTCCGCAAACCGCCACTAGGGAAATTTAATCGCCACCAATTATCTATCTTTCTATAAGTTTTTACTTTTTAGTGCCGCCATTAACATTAGAATAATTAGATGTATCTACATGTCTACTTATCTAGTCGTATTTGGTAGATAGATATCTAATATATGTTGTGAAAGTGCTTAAAATGTAGAACATATCTCGTAGATATATCTATCTATCTAGATAGATATCTACTAAATTCCAAAAAGTCTATATTTTTACCCCTTAAAAATTGATAATTCTGCGTGGTTAGAAATGTAAAAGTCACGATATAGTAATTATTATCCAGCTAAATAGAAGAGAAGCTATTTTAATTCTTTTATCAAGAAGTTTTGTACTTTTTTAATTTGTAGGATTATTTGCCGGTGATTTCACCGTACTTAAGTTTTCCCATTTTCACAAGAATTTTTTTAGTTCGTTTATCGCCTAGTTTCTAGTTTCTTAACGTGGGATAATTGTTTAAGAAAAGCATGTAAGTTGGTTTAAAGTTTTCTCTTTTAGTTGTTCCAAGCTTCACCTAGTTAACAGTTCTTATTAGTAAAGTTAAGGATAATTAAACAAATAATTAAGATTCAAGTCACAAAGTGCAATAAATTTTTCTAGTACCGTTCTTGTTTGATTAAGAATTACATCATCGGTGTTAAGTGTTTTTGTGAAATTTTCGGTAAGTGTTAAAATAATTCACTGGTCAGTTATTACTATCAGGAAGAATTAATTTGAATTAATTATCAACTGACTGGCGTTGATAAGATTAATTGGTTGAAAACGGAATTAGTATGTGTGGTGTATTAGTTACGGTAATACAAAATGGAAAGTGTACACGATCGTTTTAAGTTTATCAGGTAGAATTTGTTACAAAAAATTGTTATTGTATAATATTTGTTCATAGATTAGCCTTTCAAACGAGAAAATACCGCATTTATAAATATATTTTATGTATTTATTTTATTCCAATTTACTCTTCAAGAATTTAATTAAAATATAAAATCCAATAAGCACCCTACGCTTGCTACTTTATTAGAAATATTCTAGCTATTATATTAAAAAAAAAAAACAACAACACTGTTCTTAATTTAAAACTGCATCAGAAAACAATAGTAAAAATTTAACATTTTTATTTTATTTTAATTGACTTATTGAACTTTTTGTTCTAGAAATTTCATATCAGACATGTAAATGATCATGTTATTTTGATAACAGTTGATAAGTCCATTGTTGTTATATAATGTCAATTTTACTTAGATAACAGAACTTTTACTTGGTACAAGTAAATGTATGTTTTTAGGTTAACTTTGGGATGTCCTTGAGAAACAGGAAACTATAAGTAAAACATAAAATAACAATTATCATTCTTATTTATAGATAAAACGAAGTAATATGGAAATTATTTGACCGTTGTCGGTTGGCCTCGTATAAACATAGTGTCTTTCAGAATTCATAATCTGAATTTGAAATTTATGAACTTTATACTGTAGGTTATTTGTATTTTTTTTTTTTTATGGAATAGGGCGGCAAACGAGCTGACAGATCACCTGATGGTAAGTGAATGCTGTCGCCCATGAACATTTGCAACACCAAAGGAGCTACTAAATGCGTAAAATAAATTTCATCTCTAACGAAAAATAAATTATATACCGGAAGTCTTTTGGAGATTAATTTTAATAACGAACGAAATAAAATGTTAATGACAAATTAAGTCAAATAAAACTAACCAATTAAAACTAACAAAATTCACTGGAGCAAAGTAGCGAGGCACGATTGTAAAAACATTATGATGCCGTTAATATAAATTATACAAGTCTTTAGAGATTATACCTTTGATAACTCAGTACTGTTACTACCCCATTGGCTCGTGACAAATATTAATCGGATAGGTCATTGGACTGCCATTGGACGTACTGTGAAAGCGATAGCCTTGCCGTGTCCGCTTTGATGGCGGCCATCGCAGGGGTTTTTAGTGAGTGCAATCTCACATAACCCGACCTCCAAGGAGCCGGGTATCTATGAAGATTTATCCTGCGTAAAAAAAAGTTACATGTTTACCCGCTTTCATAGCTTATTTAACTGTATATTGTATATTAGGAATGTATGTATTTGTGTAACTAAAACATCTTAAGAATTAGTGCAATAGATGAGTCACTCTCATGTTGCGAGATGGAATACCTAACTGAACAAGAGCACCTCTTGTGGCTTTGCTTTCCTTCTGCGGGTGACACGCAAAGGGTAAGACGTGAAAATTACTGAAAAATTGTTTAAAAAGAAAAATGTTTAAGAATATTAAGGTTTAGAAATAAAAATGAGCAGTGTTATTTAAACAGCTTTTAAAATTCTAACAATAATGAAATTATTATTTTAGATAATTTTACAAATGTGACGGTAGCCTGACATGAGGTCAAGTATAAATATACATGTGAGCAGAATACGTGCAAATGTATTTTTTTTTTTTTGTTAACGCAGGGTAAATCTTCATAGATACCCGACTCCTGGGGGGGGGATCGGATTATGTGAGATTGCACTCACTAAAACCCCCTGCGATGGCAACGTTCAAACGTATTTAATATGTATATAACATAAATTTCTTACAGTGGAAGGTAGGGTACCTTATTCTAAGTACCTTAACCTAAGAGTTATTAACTTTAAGTATCATAAAATAATCTATTTAAAAATTAACTAAATCACTTACTTTCAAAGAGTGGTCCCCTTAAACATTTTTTTTTTATTTTTACCAATACGCCAAAAACTAAAATCTACGAAAGTAGAAATCAACAAATTACCTGACGGATAAAAGTCACAACCAAATCCTAAACATCTATTCAATTGCAGGTATTCATTATTTATTCCACCTAACCCCATTTAATAAACCAAACACAACCACTCACAATTCGATCAAACAAAAGCAAAACAAAAAAATTAAATTTAAAAAATTTCACATCCACTCCATACATTTCAGGCCATCGTATCACACAACAGGGTAAGGGTGAAACAAAGGGTAGGAAAATGGAATTTTGAAGTACCGTCTCGGCAAGTCCACAGGTGTTCGTGATGATGACACTCGTTCATTTGTTTTGTAGGGTGTTTACTGTTTCTGTAGGGTGATTTAGATTTTTGTAGTGTTAAAATTTAGTTTTGTAGTATTTTTAATCGACTTCAAAAAGAAGGAGATTATCCATTTGATGTGTCTGTATGTAATTGAAAGGTTTATTGGCGTCTTCGCCTGTGTTAAAGTAGAATTTGTGTTAGTTTAATAAATATCCGCTCATCCGTAGTAGAGCAGCGTGGCGGATTAAGCTCTAAACCTTCTCCAAAGGTTGTTTTACTTCAATTTACTTCAATTTTTACTTAAAATATAGGCTTCGGTGACCATCTGGAATAATAAATTTTTAAATGATAAAATAGTTTTGTAGTATGTTAATTAATTCTTAAAGTAACTTCTTTGTTTCCGGATTTTGCTTCGCTTCTTTATTATGTTACTAAAGAAATTTTATTAAGAAGAGTACTGTAATTAAAATGTATAATATTTTAATGTAATGTTATAATTTTAAATAAATAAGAAACAATAATGTTGGTCGACATACTGACTGATGTACTTATGTATTGATATAATAGTCATTTTTAATTCTAAAATGTATGAAAACTAGCTATTCTGCTTATCTGGGCCTGTATTGTCTATGTCACGATACGTAACGTGCCCAAAATGGATGACGTCGTATCATACTTGTCAAACAGTCTTACCATACGTCTTC
>DVVJ01000344.1:0-15896 GCA_018234505.1 Junonia neildi neildi
CGTACCAGCACCCGTTTTTGTCTGTCAGAAGGCCCAGGTCTCACTGATTTTGGGGAAACACTTGTTTTCTCAATCCTTTTGAACTACACGATAACAGGATAAACAGTTGACAAAAGCATATTTAATCCAGCACAGATTTCACGCTCAGATTTACTACCTTCAAATTGGCCAACAATATCTCCTCGAGTAAAATAGCTTAATTCTAATGCCATACTTGTCCCCAGAATTTTAAAATCGTGTTAATAAACTAAGATTAGGTCCTATCTATACTCTAATATTTTTTTCGTAACTACCCATTTTTATATTTTTAATAGTTCCTTACATCTATAGGTGTCTATTTACTTTTGACACGGTAGTGTATTTACTGGGAAATAATTGTTTTCTTCGATGTTTTCTGTTGTGAATTCTTTGAGGTAAAAGAAACTACATTCCAAATCAGTGGTAGCTCTACATTGTAGGAATAGATCAGTTCGTAAAATGAGACTTCGAACTTATAAGCCCGTAATTTTCTAATGTAGAACTACCGCAGTGGCGGATTTAACACAAGTGGCGCCCTAGGCCCTGATTCATACGCCGCCCCTAGCTAGCCATCCTATATGTGACATATACGAAATGAACTAAAAAAAAGTTTGACACCTTCCGTTTCCTATCTTCAATATACTTACTATTTTCGCTAAAAAAGGTCGTCCGGTGTCTTTCCAATATTTGGTGCTCTAGGCCCTGATTCATACGGCGCCCCTAGTTAGCCAACCTCTACATGACATATACGAGATGAGCTAAAAAAAAACCCTCCGTATCTTAAATATACTATTTTCGCTAAAAACAAGTCATCCGCCTCATTTGCAACTTGCAACTAACGTACATACATATTATGTTAAGGAACTCTCATGGAAAGGCAATGGAAAGGCTATGCACTTAAAATGTAGTAGACAGTATATTTAATATCATGTAGTTGGCAACCCTAGTTAAATTATTCATGCAGTTTTTATTGTTTTCCGCTACTGCACTTAATTCTTTATTATAATTGTAGAGATGCAGATTATAATAATTACGACAGTTCCCTTTGATCATAACTTGCACGTTTTTGAATGTTACAATGTTTAATATTCTCTATTCTAATGTTACGAGTATTATTTTAAATTACGTAGGTCTCGTTGCCGGAGCAGGGTTGCGGATGATCGGGATGTTTGGCGCAAACTTGGGGAGGCCTATGTCCAGCAGTGGACTGCGATTGGCTGACGACGACGAGGTCTCTTCTTCACCTCAAAATGTAAGCTATCTCCACACTTTAAGATTATTATAATTTTATTAGCTCAACGGTTTAGTCGGTAAACGGTTAATATCATATTGGTGAAAACCACATTCAAATCCGTTCAGTAGTTTTTCACTTCAAGCAAAGCGGGTATATTTTTTTTAATATTACATACAATGTTTATAATGTGATAATGGATAACGGAGATGTACATTAGATTTGATTGACAGCCGTCGCGAATGTTTATTTTGGCGAAACAAAGCCCCGGCAGCCGGTTAGACGAAATTATATAACATGCAAACAGTGTCTATTTGTAGAAGAAAATTGACAGCCTTTACGAAATACAATTGAATATTTACATAACAGTAATACCAGAATTTTTACTAGTCATTTTTTTTTATTTCTGTCTGCTAACTTCCGGATAGTCAAAACTGCTAGACCGATTTTGACGAGATTTTTAAATCAAATAGCTGCTGTTATAAGGAGTAAAATAGGACAGTTTTACTTGAAATAAAAAATGACTCGGGATCCGTTGGAAGAATGAAAATTCACCAAATTGTCAGACGCAGTCAAAGCCGCGAGGAGTAGTAATGAATACATGTTTGTATGTGAGTCGAAACACGTGAAAATGCTAAGTCATTTGATTATAATGACCACTTACAATGATTAACATGCCTTTTCAAACTTCAACGGAAACACCTAAACGTAACACAGCCTGTACATGCCCACTGCTGGGCATAGGCCTCTTCTCCAATTACGGAGAAGGTTATGGAACTTAATCCACCACGCTGCTCCACTGCGGACTGGTGGATATACATGTGTCAGAATTTCTTCCGGTTTCCTCACGATGTTTTCCTTCACCGCTGAGCTCGAGATGAATTTTTCAAATTTAACACTTGAAAATCCAGTGGTGCTAGCCAGGTTTTGAACCCGTGACCTTTGGTTAAGATCCACGTGTTCGCACCACTAGGCCATCTCGGCTCAAAACTTAAATTGTCGGTGGGTAATCTATGGAAATTAATAATGAAAAGGTATAATAAATTATCTAATTTTAAGACGTTGATTAATGTTTTAGGTTATAGAGTTAACTATAATCGTGGAAGATCTAAAGTCAATTAAATGAACTTTGCAATTTATTTTTACTGATTTTTATATTATTTTTTGGATGAATAGTTTATTTTTCTTTATGTAGATATGTTCTTGTTTGCTATTAGCTCTGTGAAAAAATCAATTTGATATCATAAAATTTTTATTCAAATAGATAGCTGATTTTTGAAGAAATATTTGAAATATTAGGTACTTTGATATTCATAGAATATTATACTAATAAATGCAAATTTTATTGAAACTTTGATATTATTAATACATGTATTTTGCATTAAATACAAATTTAAATATCGATATAACGCAATGGCGCCGAATTCCGACCACTGATTGACATGATTAAATGAATCCCTTAAAAGATAAAAAAAATATTCCATGTGTCATAAGAAAAAACGTTTTTCTGATAGATTACGAACTTTAATTTAATAATAAGCACATAACAGTATTTTATACTGGCTTTTTAATACCTACATTTGGGATTTAACTCTTACACCTGAAAATTAACTGAAAGCACCGTTTTCCGACCGACTGACTACAATATTCGTGTATCCGACCACTGAGTAGCCAGATTCCGACCAAGCAAATCTTGCCTTGTAAAATCAACTCTTTGAGCTTAGAAATAGAGTGGAATTTCGTAAAAAATAACCATTTTTAATAATATTTGAGCATTTAATAGAAATTTGACACATAATAACAATAACTTTATATTAGACTTACATGATGTAATTAGAAAAGTAATTTGTTTTTACATATTGTAAAAAAAATTACATAGTGTATTTTTTTTTTATTACAAACTCTTTCCCTTAAGATTTTAACATAGGACTTCATGTCAATCGTCATTAGTAACACACAAAATTATAGAACTATTTTTGATGAGATTATAAAATAACTAAACTATACTGTATGTATGTAACTATATTTATTGGAGGGTTCACGGATGGCTTTGCTTTCGGAGTTGATTTATTTTTGGAACATCATAAATCCCACGATGAGACACGAGAGCTGGACTGTCAATTTTACATATGACGTCTTCCATATCATAAATTAGGATATCGTCTTTCTCTGGCCATTTCCAGGAGTTGCCGCTCATCGTCATTGTCTTTACTTTCAAACTGTCCTCTACATTTTCCATGACCATCCCAGGAAAATATTCTCCTTCATATTGCACAACGACAAACGTACCTTCTGAGTATTCCATTTTTTCTTTTGTTTTTGTGACATCTGTATTTATAACATGTTTTTTCTTCTGTTTTGACTTAGATTGTTGACTCTTTGCTTCCCTCTTTTGAGCTCTGTCAAATTTATCTTTCTCTTTAGCTTGTTTTTCTGCCTCAAGTCGTCGTTGATATTCCATAAATTCGTCGCTAATTGCTACAGTGGGATACATTTTTGGTTTTTTAATTGGCCCCTTGTTGTCTATGGTAGCCTTCCTCTTCTTTTCCGTATTTTCTGGCCAAAAAAGGGCATTTTTAAAAGGAGTAGGATAATTTGATCCTGTGTTTTCAGATTTTTTAACTGGTGTCTTGTGGTCTTCACGAAGGTTCAAGTCGGTTTTCGAATTTGAGTCTTTTATTTTGTCTTGCTCTAATTCAGATGAAGATTTTGAATTCAGAAAACTTAGAGAACCATCTGATTCGATTAAAGCTTCAATTGCATGATCATTACCCAACCAAAACTCTTCATTGATATTTATGTCAGAAATAGTTTGATCTGTGTTGGTAGGCAGATTATTTAGAAATGTAGATTCATTCATTGATATGTTTTTTTCAGATTGTATATTTTTCCAGAATTTGTAGAGTTCAAGAAACCTCTCTTCTAGTTCTATTTCGGAGTTAATATTTTTAAATTTATGTAGCACTTCCTCAGGCAAACGAGCTTCGACTTCATTCAGTAAATCCCACGGTTGACTGTCATTTTTCTTGTGTGTGACTTGTTGATTAGCAGTAGATATTGCTAGAGTGTTGTTTTCGACACTGGAAATTTGTTTCACTAACTTAGAATAATCTATTGCGTCTTCGTTAAATGGATAGAGCCCACACGTTTGGAATGATTTTGCAATGACCGCAGGCAAAAGTGTTGCATTTAGAGACTTATGAAATATTTTAGGAAAGTCGGATCGCTGCATCTTCTTCCCGCAGTTTGCCATACGCCATTCACGGACATCGTTACGCCAACAATTTTTTAAAGGATAAAATACTCCTACATCTAAAGGCTGTAGACGATGGGTAGCGTTGGGATAGAAGGCTGTCAGAATTATCCCATGTTCTTTACAATATTCACTTAGATGAATATTAATATGCGACGAATGACCATCCAGAAAAAGAACCACTGGCATTTGAATTCCTTTTTCTTTTAACCATGGATGAAAGACATTTGTGATGTATTCATAAAATGCCTCACTCGTCATCCAACCAGAATCAGAGTGTCCCATTCCCCACCCTTTAGGAATGTTAGCTGTTATGTGCGATGGAACGTAGCGTTTATACGGAAACATGATTAATGGTGGGGGTATTGCCCCATTAGCAGCCACTGTAACTAAAACCGTCAAACACTCTTTCTCGTCATTGGCAGTACGACTGTACACTTTTTTCGAACCTTTTCTAACCAATACTTGCTTTTCCTGTGGCGACAGATAGAATCCGCTCTCATCACTATTGAAGACACGTGTGGGGTCTTGGAGAAGTTCCATTAAATTGTTTTCAACAAAATATTGCCGAATTTTTGAAAACCAGCTCCTAATATTTTCCTCCGAAACCATCGCTCTGCATGTCGTGAGCGATTGTGGGATTCTTTTCGAAATCTCTGGGTGGCGAGCAAGAAACCCATTATACCATTTCTTACCCGGCTGGGCATCTTTAAAAGGATTTGTACGGCATAAACTCCTTATTAATTTACTGACAGATTCAAGCAGCTGAGTTTTCGTAACCGGAAAACCGACTTCGCCCAATTCTAAAATCCATTTCACCAAAAGCATTTCTTCTGAGCTTGTCAGTACAGTTGGACCGCCTATGTTGCGTGGATTTTTATATTTTTCTTTTAACGTGTCTAGTACTGTTGTTTTTGGAACCTTGTATAATTTAGCAGCCTGATTTATGCTCATTTTCTTCTCTCGTATATCTTGTAGTGCTTTGTCCATATCCTCCTGCGAATACTTCAGCCTCTTTTTATCATTCATGATGATGTACCTGACAAGCAATAAACACATGCAATTTACACTTAAGCACAACGCAACCAAAAGCACCCGAGTTGGACGGAAACTGGGATATAGTAAATAAATCGTATCTAGATTCCGACCAATTATACATTTGCGTGACAAAGCCTCTAAAGCAATTTTTAAATTATTTTTAATGCGTTTTTATTTCACACACACTTATAGAGATCTGTTAATTTCATAATGATCCAATTATGTGTAAAAAAACATAAAATATAAGGTTTTAAAACGAGACTGGTCTTTGTAAATAAATCGGAAAAAGTCTAAGAACAGCGTCAGATTAAACGTATATTACAACGAATTCATTGAAGTTAGTATTGGTCGCATACAGGTCTAATATGTAAGAATAGTGTTTAGAATAAATAACTGAAAACAAAACATTCACAGAACAACATGCATAATAGAAAATTACTTTTTTTTACAAAGTGCAAATTTCCTTTAACCGACCGATTGGTCGGATTTCGGAAAGTTGTCATTTTGAAAGCTCCTCATTCCGTCCATATTTAATTACTCGATAAATCACGAAAAGACATGCAATTATTGCTTATATATTGCAATTTTAATGATTCAATACATCAATAAAAAGTTTAAAGTAAATAAACCCCAAACTTACCACAGTATTCTCCGCAAAA
The DNA here is from genome assembly GCA_018234505.1 of Junonia neildi neildi. Lineage (NCBI taxonomy): Eukaryota > Metazoa > Arthropoda > Insecta > Lepidoptera > Nymphalidae > Junonia > Junonia neildi. The sequence goes on from DVVJ01000344.1 coordinate 6,200, forward strand.
ATCCAGATGTTTATTTTCACCGTTTTATCTTTTTTCGCATTCAATCCAGTACAAACTACACCCTTGCGTAGCTTTTATTACACTGACGGAATGCCCGTTAACATTTGAAACACAAGTTTTGACAGATGACGTACGATAAGTTATTGAATTGAATGCGTTCCGTTTCGCGACTGTAGCGCGATATTTTAAACGTTTTAATATACAAAAATCAAAATGGTCGGATAGAGGTGACTAGTCGGAAACCGGTGCCATTACGTTAGTCATCGACCTGACTAGACTTTGTACTTAAGAACAAAACAAAATGTAACCTCTTTTTAATTTCGACTATCTATATTAATCCAAATTGTAACCTGCATTTCCATTTGGAGTTAAATTTTAAAATCTCATCATGTCTTTTCTTAGTGCTCGCCCGTGTTACACCTAAAGGAACCTTTGTGCATTAAAAATTCAGTAAGTCATTGGATTCTTTCACCTTTGACGTAATACCCTTTGTATAAAATGTCTATCTGTGATATTACACGAATCCTCTTCCAAGAACTTCCAAAAGCATTGACTTCACTCGTTTTCAGCGTTTTTACTTAAAAAAACTCGTTAAATCCGAATTTTCTTGGCTGTGTTTGATGTTCAGCTCTTTAAAGACCCATTCCATTTGTTAGGTTACCCATTTGTAGGTTTTTGTCATTTGGTATCGGGAATTTACAATGAGTAAATACCCGTTGTATCTTTACGCGTCAGTTCGTTTCAATTCACGTAAATTTATAAAAAGTGAATGAGGTCTGAATCATACATTTAACTCATTGATAAATGAATCAGATGTACTGTTTTATGACAGCGATCTTTAATATTTATTTTAATAATAAGAAGTATCGCCATGGTTCCAGTCAATAGTGTCAATCGAGTGGATTCAACCGTTTGGAACAGCTTTCATATTCTAACGTTTCAAGACCTTGGTAACTTAATCTACCCTCAGAACCGATAATTAAGAGAAGTGGTATGGACATATTGTTATAATTAAACGCTCGTATTAACACATACAAATACAATGAATACTTCTCCCCCAAATCAAATTCAGGAAAACTTGCATCTAAAAAATAGAAAAAAAATTGGTAAACTTCGTTGTCATTTTCGTTTTAAATGTTAAATTAAAACATAAGAACCAAATGCCCATTTTCAAGAACGAAAAGTTATTCTCAAACAATTCCGGAATAATCTGGTTACTTAATAGGCCTAGTCCAATCTTGATGCCATTTCGACATTCAGATATTCTCAGGTGACTTTACCTTACAATATAATTCCATTCATCCACACAGCAATTCGGCCAACTAAAGTTTAACGATCTAGAGAGGATGTTCTTAATAAGTTCGTTGACGTTAATAAATGGCTGACGATCCGTGTGCTAAGTTGGCAAACATGATACGTAGAATTCATTCACGTTATCTGCATGCAAATACAAAATTGTACCAAGTTTGAAGATCCAGTTTGTTATCTTGACAATTTTCTAGATATCTAAATAAATATTAAGAGTTTGTATGCAGTCTAGATCTTCTAAACTTTGGTCTAAACCACAATATTACGACATTCAATGTCTAGTCGTTTCCGACGCAGATAAATTAGTCTATTAGGTTACCACTGATACAATCAGTGTCTGGTATTGTTTGACTCTGGCATATACAATGTTGCATTTTGCTAGATATTACTTTTCTTTGACTTTTCAGAAACAGAACTGTCCTAAATCTTACATTATAATTTCATTACTTGAGAATTATATTTGATTTCTTAAATTAAGAATATTTTTTATGGTTTTTAATTATAAAATCGATTAGACTTCCTTATTGGAACTTCTTTCATAAGTGGTTTAAACACCTGCTTGGTCAAAAGATAAAAACAATGAGGTAGCAAATGCCAATGTGTGGTCTAGTGATGACTTGTAACATCGCTTTGTAGTCGCACAGATGATTTGATGATTAGACTAAATATTAAAAGCCATCATAACGTATTACTCTATCATAACAGTCAATGTCATAAATTAAAGATTGCTGAGACATTTCATTTGTATTGATAATAGCATAGGCAACGTCAATCGAAACAGTTTTCAATTGGAGAATTAATTGGCCCTTGCAATTGATCGACTCCTGAATCTCTTACGAGCGTAATTCCAAAGCTATGTTGTCATATTGAAGAGCTCTTTTCTTGTTTCTTTATTTGCGACAAAAAGCATTGTCCGTTTAGCCATAAACATAAGTTCTTAATGGCACAGGTGAATAGCGCAGCTGCGTGATTCGCACACCATGTTATTTTTATCATTACTTCAGTACCTATTTCTGAAGCATGAGTTTCATCTTTTTTCAGATACGGAAACTGTGTCGTACGTTAGACATAGACATAATTAGACTCTAAAAATATGTCAAAATCGATGAAACTCAACAATGCCATCTCGTATGGATAAACGCGATCACTATACATATTTACTATGTATTTAAGTATCTTTATTAACTTTCTTGTCAGTATGAGTTATATTAATCTTGAAGATTCAAAATCTCTTGTAAAAACTAGAAAACCAATCGGATGAAAATAGTTTGAATATGTATATATATGTCCATAAATAAAAAACTTTTAATCTGTCACCTTACTAACATTTACCTTTTGTTTTACAGATTCCTATACCCCATCCCGAAGAATTCCGATCCTAATCTGCTTCAAGAATGACTAGAAAAAGGCATTCAATCATTTTACGCCCACATTCCATACCTTTCTTTCTCAGGAGCATTGGCATCTTATAATGGAACCATCTTTCTGAAACGTATCAAGCTCGCCCCGATGATAATGGATCAAGAAAATAACTCGTAAAATAAAAAAAGTATTTTAAGCAAGGCATGATATTGTAGCAAAGATTAAGCCTATAATAATGGTCATAATATTTCTAAATTGATATGTTATTATACGCCCAATCAAACAAAAAGACCTTCTTCATTTTGTAAAGGTATTTTAAAGTGAAGAAGCTAAGAAGACAACTTTTTACGAAAGATGAATTCGTATCAGAAAATAAGCGAATCAAAATTCACAAGTATTATAATTTGGAGAATGTAGAGTCTCTTAGACACAAAATATGCAAATCGTTAAATTAGAAACTTGTTTTGAAAAAAAAACCGGAGCGTTCTTGCTGATCCGGATTCTAGGTACAATAGCTTGAGACAAATGACAAACGACTCTTTGGAATAAACATAATTTAGCTTTCAAATAGAAGATAGCAGTGTAATTTCGACCGGTATAACGAGTTATTTTTTCCTTTCCGCGATATTTTATGATGTTATTGTACTTACACTTGAAATTAATTCATCTGCCAAATATGAGAGGCCAACATTAACATGCCCAAAATCTAAGAAATACAAAAGTAAACTTACATTTACGTATTCAAAACTGAAGCGTTCATAATTCTCTGTAAACATGGCATCCCAAATACCAAGAATCTAGATCAGGTGCTAATTGACTCACTCACTGAATCATTTGAAACGAAAACGTAGAACAAAGTGTTTATAACAAATTTAAAGCACAAGAATCTTAACCCCTAATAAAATAGATAATACGAAACAGATGTATTTTGTAAAGTGATTTCGTACACCCCCACAAAGGATCAGAAAACAATATCAGGTCATCCATTTTGGTACCTTATTTCCAGGGCACTAAAGTTAAAATTTGTTTAAACAATTTACCGACTTCTGTATAGCAGTTTGAAATGAGATAGTCCTTTTAACATGAGTGGATATAAAAATAAAAAGTTCTCTAAAATAATATTCAATTGATGATCTGTTTATGGGCTAGACAAAGTAATGGTTAATGGGAAACTTGCCTCTTGTCAAATTATTTAGATTGTACAATTTTCTCTCTGATCCAAATCTAAAATAGTTGTTGACCTATCAATGATGCTTTGTAAAGAAGATACGCATTTTATTTGTTATTTTAAAACACAAAAAAGTGATATAAAATGATAAGTACATAAATGCTGTTTGCGCTGTACATTGATATAATTTCAGTGTGATAAGAGGGTTAATAACATAAGTAATAATAATTGATAAGAATCATAATCACATTCCTTAAATTTTTGTTGGCAACACTAAGTAGGTAAAAACAAAATTAATTAATTTAATTTAATGTGAGATTTCAATGAAACATTTCAGAAAGGGCATAAGTAAATACACATAATATTTATAGCACAAAGGGCTTTTAAGTACCGGTAAGGTATTTGAAGAATCGCTTACTTCTGTATAATTCGTGGAACTCAAGCCAGTTACACCTCATTGTCTGTACAGGAATAATTAATATCCTTTATTCGTCGTGATCTCGCGCACTTGAAATACATTAAACACGTTTACATGTCACTTGACAAAAGTATTGTACTTTTGTCCGACAGTGAAACTGGCCTTGGATTCTTAAGACAAAGAAGAGCCGCTGTAAATGGCTTAACGTCTTTCTATTCATGTCCCATTACTTTAACGAGTAGGCCTCTCGGTCGTTTTGTCACATGGTAATTACTTCGAAATGTACAAGAACTAATGATTTCTAAACTCGAGGAAATTCTGCTCTTAGCGCGGAATTGTACCCCACGCGTTTTCTGTGGAATTCTCGGTAAGCATGCTTTAAATCTTTTTGAATAAACAACTATGTAGTTAATCGTGCCTTAATCACTATGAATTAAATTAAATGCTTAGAATGTATATGTTTGAGTAAAAATTAATCTTAAATTACCTATCTCATGTTAGTGGGTTTTGTTTACTTCTCAGTAAATTATTAAGGAAACTATATTAAAAGAGATCGGGTGGGTAGTTTCAAAACTATTTTATTGGAATCTGTACAGCCCGCTTAGTCTGATTTCTATCAACCCCAACAAAAGATCCTAACAATTTATTTTTAACCTCTGTTTCTTTTAATGTGTAGCAAAACACTGTAATAATATTGGATATAATTATAGAATCCAGCGAAAGGAAACTGAACAGCAAGTGAATCGGATAATGCAGAAGAGGAGAGTCTGAACTATCTAAAACGTTCTACTGAATGGTATTTACAATCATCCTAGAAAACAGCTTTAGTCTTATAAACATAGAAAATTATGTACTTTGGTGCAAGAGTTTGTGTCGTAATCTCTGCATTGCGGGCGCATAATAAGCATAATTTTCCTCAGATGATATGCAAACCTCGTTACATTTTTATTTATGCAAATTGCAATAAAACCCTGTCAGATACGTAAGAATTATTTACGCGAGAGTTAACATTCATAGTTTTATGTAAAGTTGAAATATACTTACTTTTATTGACCTTGTGAAATACAGGTGAAGTAAGGACTGGCGCTAACCCGATACTTCTGCCAAAAATAAATTATAGCAAAGATGTTCAAAATCATCTGAAAAATCCAAAACATTGATATCGATAAAAAGACTTCCAGAAAATATGTATGCCAACTAAATACAAGTCTGCAGCAACGATTTCGCGAGCAAAAACTTGTATATTTTATACAATATCAAAGAGGAATGAACCCTAAAGAGGTTATCGGGACCAATCAGCAATATCCATTTTAGGTCAGACCTATTTATGGGTGTCTAGATTTAAGCATGATCAATAATCTGGCTAGATACACAATGATATGGAAGTGACGTCATGAGTTGTCTGCTTATCATTTCGTATGGTGAAAATAAATTATCGTGTGAACTATTTTTTAAGAATTTTTGAGCGTACATTCCAATACGAACATGAAACTATTTTTTGCACCTGTAAAACAAATCGTATCATTAAAATCTTCAAAAATTGCCTTACATAATACTTATTCGACTTCAAAGTTGAAGATAGTTACGTTATTGGAAGAGATCATTGATCAATTTGGATTACCATCTATAAACATTGTTTTGAGTTCAACGCACTTGCCGTTACCCAAAAAGCGCCAAGAAAGCGCTTAAAACTAAACACATCTTCCGGTGGCAGTAGTGCTATTGTTCTCTTATTTATGGTTTCCGGCATCTTGGAACGCTGCAAACCTTGTTTGGATCGTTGAGCGTGACATTTATCGCTTTTTTGTGCGTCTTGTTTAGTTTTATCTTTGCTATCCATTTTAGACGCTTTGATATCTAATTAAATTTCTTAGTTCCCACTAAGTGGTATCATTTTTCTTAATTATCATTCATGTCCTTTTTGTTGTTTTTTTTACGAGGCAGCTCAAAGTAAGGAAATTTTGTATTTTCGGGGCTTATGTTTTTTAATTTCAAGTAACTTTAATTCCTCTATTGATTTGATCTCTCCCGTGTTTTTCCACACATAATTGTTGTGGAAACCCAATTACGTTTTTTCGACTGTTTAATATGTGTCATAAGACGTTTTTATCGCATTTTTAATTAGTTAACATAAGAACTTGGTTTATGCCAACTCTTAAAACTACCGCTTTTACGCGGAGTTTGAGCCATTAATTTCCACCTTTACGACGAGCGGAACAGCAGCAGATAACGATCAGTTTTAAAGTACCAATTTATGTTTGTTGTAAAGTTGCTGACGTTATTTTGTGACAGAATTACTTGAATACTTTTCACAAGTTTTTGTACTTTACTTTGTATTAATTGAAATGAAATGCTGTCATCGCCATTCTATTTATTCGCTTACCTTATGGATCATAACATTTTTGGGCACTAAACAAAAATATTTATGATTCTGCTTATTTCATCATGATTACGATATGTTAATCATACAGCTCTATTAACCAACTTTCTATAGTCTAGACTCTAGAGAATGCTAACTAGTTGTAAAGACAGGTGTCCAAATAAATAAGTACCTGTCGGAAATCCTTCCGACATGCGGTGACACCAATTTACTACGTTGACATACATGTAGCCAATTAATGGGATTGACCTAATTATAACGTAATTTATTAGAACGGTATTAATTATTAGAACGGTGCTTTAATGATGTACTTTAATGAAACCTTTTTAGTTTGTATTCGGTAATTTATAAAAGCTTTCATTGTAGCGCTTTTTTAAAGATTAGATTTTGTCAACAAAAACGGATTTTTCGGCTAATCAGTTCAATCGCATGAACAGTCCAACAAGTTTGCTGTAGAGGTTATGAAATAAAAGGTTTAATATTAAAATAGTTTTGTATGTCATAGTATAAGTCATATTGCTGCTACTGGGCGTGGACCCCTTATTTTTCTAAGAAGATTACTAAACCTAATCTTCCACGATGCTGTAGCATTCTCATACATAGGTTCCGTAACTGCTATCCTATTGCCCGAATGTAATTAAACAAATGGACTGAATTTAACAGCTCTTAAGTTTCCAATACATGTAGAAGCAACCCTAGATACTCTGAACCACAACAAACAGTTCGCAGATAATCTCTTATAGAAAGTGTTTACGTTTTCTGACACGATTCAGTGATGCATAAATCATTAAAAAAATATAAGAAAACGTGCCATGGCATTGTGCAATTTCTTTACAGGCTTTCTTTGTTCGGAGAATAAACAATAAAGTCACCGTAACTTAGTAACCAAGATCAATAGTAGACTTTCCTGCTGAAATAGTTTTAGGTCTTATGTCTGAAAACTTATGAACTAAATTCCTTTGCCTTTTGATGTTCAATATTGACGTAAAAGCGACCTCAGCTGTGCACGTCTAGACTTGTAGTAACTGAGTAAATGTTTAATATTATGTGGGTGCTGTTATATATTTGCTTATTGTTGCCGGTTATTGAAATAAAACTGGTAAGTTTAAATTGTCTAAATATTTGCGTTTGGTATTGTAAAATTAAATCTGGATATTTCTACAACTACTCTACACTGGTGTATACGCAAGCATGCAAGATGCTCAGTTGATACTATGGTAGATTTCTTTGAAGAGTTAATCAAAATCGATCCAATGGTTTTAGTTTCAGGTTCGTTAGTAACGAAAAATACAATAACTAATAAAAACGTAACTCAAAATCGGCAATTTAATTATTGTTATTTTCTTACAATATTAACCTAAACTATAACATGGATTAACCACTCACACTAACCAGACCTACGCTCGTACCACCTAAATTCAATTTTTAAATTTAGGTACAAAATAAGGAAATATTGATATTCTAAAGATTTATACATCAAAATTGTCTTCGCGCAGCTGTCTCACTCTGTTCCATAGTGTGTGAGCGAGAGATCCGAGGTTGCGAGTTCAAGGCCAGGCCTGCGCGTGCACATCGATGGTTATTTTTTTTTCTCAATGCGGCGATCGCGTGGCGTGATATCGTATCATTAATCCGAAAGTCTTAAGAAGGATTTTGATATTTTTAGTGGCAATAAACTTTATATCTTGTTTTCTGTAAAAACTTTTCGCCCTAATGTAGGTAATAAATTAATTTTTAATCTGGACGATTTAATTTAAACTGGTTCGTTCGAAATGAGTATGGCTTAATTAACTTGTTTCGTTAGCTTTTATATATTTTTATAATTAAATATTTATTGGCGTACCTACCCGAGATGATTATGTCTCAGGTACGCAAATAAATATTTAAGTGTAGCAAATAAACACAAGCATATCATTCATAGCGTGATGTTTTTGTGGCCTATAAATTACCTCATTAAATGATTTCCAATTCAAATTGAATTTTACAAATCATTCTGATATTACCGCATATTTTTTTTATGGCATAGGGCGGCAAATGAGCTGACAGATCACCCGATGGTAAGTGAATGCTGTCGCCCATGGACACTTGCATCACCAAAGGAGCTACAAAACGCGTTGCCGGCCTTTTAAGGGGTATGGATGGGGAATTAATGGGGAAGGGGTGGAGAATCGGGCCTCCAGTACCCTCACTCACGCGGCGAAACACGACGCAAGCGTCATTTTACGCCGGTAGGTAATTGTTGATTGAAGCTTGTATTAAGCTGAAAACTTTGACATAACATTGTAAATGCCCGTTAAATCCATTTAGAATATTAATTCTATTAATATATATGTACATATAGGTACCTACTATGACTACAAATATTGCATAATGATAATGAATATCGTTTTATTTCCTTTTCGCTCGTAAACAAGTACTTATGACAAATTAATGACATGCTGTTGGCAGGATTTATCATAAGTTCAATTATTTCAGTTATAGTTTAGTTGATTTTGTTTTATTTTCTGGATTTGTAACCATGGTTGTTATGAAGTTATGATCGTTACATTCAGAATTTTAAAGTAATTATTAGTTATACACCAAAAAACACTAAACTTATTGTTAGATCTTTATAATTTTTGAGCAGTTACATTACAATTTTATTTCAATATGGAAAATTATTGTTAGATTGTTGTGGCGGCGATGTCCTCCTGCACTTTGATACGATGCATAGGTACAGGAAGCAATTTTATTTTTAACTCTTTATTTATAATATCTTTATGAATATGGCATCCTTTGATACCTGAAGCGTTTTATAATTATTTATGAAAATAAATTAAAGAATAGTGTTTCACAAGATTTGTAATTATTAATTACATACCTAGTTTTATATTAAATTTCTTGGCAGGAGCGATACTCTAGTGTCGCGTTTACATTCAGTCACGAACAATAATAGAAAGCATCGCATCAGGCGGTCGTCATGGGAATTTGACACATAGCTTAATTGGCAGAAATATATGTCTTGGACTACAGGTAACCAAAACTCACTAGATGCGGTTGCTTCTAACAGCTTATTACATAA
>DVVJ01000345.1:0-15870 GCA_018234505.1 Junonia neildi neildi
CCGAGTTATATACTACCATTTATTTGCCCAGGGTGTTAGAAAAAGTTCGCGAAAGACAACAAAAAAGCCGCATACTCCTACATCATGACAACGCTTCTTCACACACGGCCAACAGAACAAAGTCATTATCAGTCAGTCAAGTCAAAGGCATAGTCTCGACCTAGCACCCTGTTATTTCTGTGTTTTTTTTCCCAAAATTAAGGATTTGATGCGAGGTTTCACTTTTACCAATTCCGAAGAGGCAGTGGTAACGTTCAATCAGCACGTAGAAAATATGCCTTCAGATCTGTGGTCCCACAGTTTTAAAAAATGGTTCTATCGCATAAAAAAATGTTCAAAATATAAAGGAGAGTATTTTGAAAAGCAATAAACATAATATTATGGTTATTACAGGTTGTTTTTTTAAGCAACGCAAAACTTACAGTGTTACCTACGTATAATACCTTTATTTCTATAATCATAAATATTGCTTATCTATTTTCGTATGTACAAAAATATTTGACAATACACAAGAACGTATGAATATGAATGTCAGAGGTCATGAAATATTTAGTTCGTAAAAACATGTTTTGGCAGAACTCACCACTTTTTCTAACAATTCTTTCGTGCAAACATTAATATTATAGTTTTCTGAGATTTATTTGAAATATAGGATATGAATGAGCAATATCATTTCTAAGAAATAAAATTGGGAAACACATCGGTCATAAAAAATTACGACTTTTTCGACTTAATTTATAAGTGTACAAAATTCTGGAGGTACACATTCGCACACAACAATGAACTTACGTATCTCGTTGAAGTAGAAGGGGAACTCTCCTGGTATGCTGCAGTTGAGCCGCGCCTTCAGGTACGTGGCCCAGTTCTGGCTGAGGATGTTCTTGCCGCCCGTGTCGCGCTTGCAGACGCGCGCCACTCGCGAGTAGACAGCTTTACCGCAGTTGATGTACTCTACCGCGGTCTCGCGGAAGAAGAATAATACGTATTCGCCCACGTCGAATGAGCCGACGAAGTTCGGTTCTGGGGAACGATAGAAGTTGTAGTTGTTGTTATGAATTGTTAATTTTTCTAATGTGTATATACAAATTCATTCTATTTATTTCTAAATAGATATATTCGTGAATATTAAAACAAAATAGACACTTTTACATTAACCTAATTATTCTAGACTGTAATGAAAAATGCTATGATTGATACTTGTACTAAAAATTAAAATTACAAATTAATAAATTAAAACTTTATTGTATTAGTAATACGATTAATTCATAAAATAAAAAGTACCTACTTTAATTTTTGAAACGCACAATAAGTTCGGGAAGTAGGATTTACCACGAATTGTCCTTTATGAATTATTTAAGGATTTAAATACATAAACTAATGAAACTCATTATGAGTTTAGGTAGCACTAACGTTTTCGCTAATTTTAATAAATATTAAAATGTAACCCGAAAGGTTCGTCCTTGCTACGACATTACATTTAACTGCTGACATTATATTATGGTTTAATTACAAACATAAATTTTATATATTCGGAGCGTGCGTAACCGACGTTCCCATGTTAATACCTACTATAGTATCAAATTGCTGTTATTCTCTGTGATATGCAATAAATATTAGATGAAGCCGTGTGTCAATTATGTCATATACGAAGCGTTCGCAGCTCGCATTAATACGTGCTCATTTGTTGGAAGCCGAAATGAAATCGCCGCGTGTTAAGGATTAAAGACACACGACACTATCGTATGAACGGCATCGAAACACCCGTACAAGGCCTTATTCATATCGTATTGTTTTCATAGGTGAGATTATCGCGTGTTTAATAGAGCTAAAGAGGAATTAAAATTTAATAAAGCTTCGAACCTTTTATGTCGCAATAAATTATTTGATCGCAATTAATAGAGCCGATAAACCGGCCCATTTGTTGAAGAATAGATCCCACGATTTAATATTTCTTCATATAAAAATAGGCTTACATTTTACAAATTGGCAATTTGTAAAGTCCATATTATATATTATTATTGTTACTCGTTATCATTGGTTTTATTATTAATTTGTAATTGTGACTTATATTTTATAAATATTTAACTGAAATGTTTCTAAATATATGGACTCTTTGTACATATATGTAAGTAATAATAACTACTTTCAGTAGACACAAACGGTTCTATTTCCTTTACATTTCATCGAACAGTTTTTAAACAATAGTCCCAAATTAGGCTAGATGAATTCTATTCGCTTGATCGAAGCGTTACGATCAGAATTGCTTTAATATACAATGGCACGTTACCACAAATACGGGACTAAAATCGGTCACATGCATTATTTAGTTAGATGATGTTGCTTTGCGAGCTACGCCTGATTGCGCTATTGTTTTCGATAAAAATATTTTCATAACATTGAGCTTAGAAATTTTATTTAAAAGTTCGAGTTACGATTTTATTCCAAAGTTCTACTTACTTTACTTCTAATTTCGTAATTTTAACTTCAAAGTAACGTATACTCAAAGCAATTGTAGGGCAAGAAAATTTGTCGCAACATTTCCATTTTCGTAACTGCGCCACCCAAATTAACGGGCAAAGATTGGGGCACATTACAGCTCGTTAGAGCGAAAACAGTTTAATTTCCATTGTTTAGTTGCGAACAGGCCGCTTCCAGTCTAATTCGTGTAAGCGCCGATAATTTGTAACAATTGTTCTAATCATTACCGGCAACCTACAGCTGATTGCTGATCAGTGATGTTGCGATTCACTGATTAACGAATTCATTCATCAAGCTTTCTAGGACAATGGCTGCGTCTATCATATGTTGTTTGTATAATAATTAGTTCAGTATAACTGATATTTGTGCATAGATTTTGCCAGTTACACTGATTGGATTATTTCATAAATGCGTTCGCGCTTTCATATCGACTACGCTTCGAACTCAGTGTTATGTAATAATTGTAAACACGATCGATGAGACAGTAAAATAAGTGCATAATAAAATAGTCAACTCACTGTCCAGCCATTTGGAGTCATATTTCAGCGTCCGCTTAAAGGAGAACTCTCGCCGGCCCGTCGTCAAGTTATGCAAGTCGGTCCTGAAGATCACGGTGTCCGCTTTAGTGAACTCGGCGTTAGTTCCCGAGTAGAGCGCCGGCAGGGCACCGGGGTTGCCTTTTTCCACCCACAGTGCAGTGGAGTTATCGGCCGGGTCGTACGGGCACTTGGCGACGCCCATGCCGATGCCCGGCACGTACTCGTGACGAGGCAGGTGCGTCAGGTTGGACTGCAACAAAACAACTCCGTTTATTTTTATTCCCACCCAAATTGTTTTCCCCTTCAACGAAGTGGGTGCTAAATACCTCTTCATGAAATAATGAAATTTTGTTATATTAAACCAACAACACAGAAGTGAAAATTAAATATATTTTTACTATTCGATTTTTTACCCTATTAATCAAAGGCAATGCAAAAAAAAGTCCAGTGGATTTATGCGTCTAGCGCACCGCCCCTCCAACTGGCCGTACTCGAAAACACATCTGCGACTAATTTTTCCAAAAAAAATTCACGTCCGTTTCACGTCCGGCGCGATTTATTGACCGAAACTTATTATTTGAAAGGAGCTGGAATATTTTCAGCATCGTATAGGCGTTTTCCACCGAACTCCTCTATTAGTATAATGCGATGGGTGGCGGTACGGTTTTCGAAATTATCATAAAATTACTAAATGTAGCATAAACGTGGGGTGGGCAGCGAGGCCCGTCGCGGTGGATTGAGACTTTATGTAAATTTTAACGACGCTGCGACCATCGGAGGCACCTGTGACCCGCCTTCCCCTCCGTCCCTCACTTAGCCCGCGGCACCTGTCGAAAACCTATGTCGTTTTTATTTCAATAAGCCGAGGATTAAATTAGCCGTGCGAGGACGTGCCCCCGACGGACGCCTCGGGGCCGATGGCCTTTCCTTATTCTTTACTTCCAACTCCCAAGTTGGGTAACCGCGTGTCTCATATTGTAGACACACGATTCACGACAGTAAAGAAATTCAAATCATAGTGAGTTTGATTTTAAATATTTTGGTGAAAATAATGATGCTGCTTATATGAAATAACACTCCTTTTAACTTAATAATTTAATAGGTTTTATATTTTAGTATACCAACAACAATATTAAATTTAGTTACGTTTAATTATGTTCATATTTTCTGTTTATTTAAACGTAATTTGATAAAATACTATGCTTTATAATATAAAAGGGTATATAAAAACATCGGTATTCAGTTGATAGCGAGTCCGTCATTATTTTCTTCATCTAAGTGGCGTAAGTCCAGAGTAAACAACTCAATGAATCGGACGGAAGAGCTCGGGGCCTTCCCTCGTAGAATAAGAAAGTTGTGGACAGACGCACAACCTTCATTAGGCCTTTGCTTTGTTTGTTTACAAAATTAGCATCTTCGAGCTTCAGGGAGGAATCGTCCGCTGCGGCAATTATTACACACTGAGAGAAACTTGGAAAAAGGGATTTGCATGTTTTTACAATGGAAATTTTTAATATCTTTCGCTTTCTCGGTTTTCTGTTTGCAATTGCATCAGTTAATCAAAAGAAATAATTATAAAAAAAAACTATGTTGTAATTAGTCGTACCCACGGTTTTACGAGAATGTGTACTCGCAACGGTGCCATGATATTGAACTTAATTCTTTGTTCCTGAAGATTACTTATATTAACGTGATAAAATCAATACATTTGTACCATATAATTTATCTGAATATAGAGATTATTTAAAGCACATACTTTTTGTTATGCAGAAAATACTTAAAAAAATCATGATACAAAGATACAAATATTTGTATTGGATGTTAAATTGTAATAAAAATCTTTTTAAATATTTACATTAATACATAAGTAATAAATACCTTCATATAAAACTAAAAATATGAAACACGTCATTAAAAATATAGTTGTACGAGTATCTCATCCTCTAATCACACATTTGCATTATATTAATTGCAAAAGAGAACACTACATAAAAATACAATCCTTGGGATAGAGTGCCTTTATTTTGCGGTTGTGACTTCAGTATTGTAATCCCATGTAAAAGTTTGAAGGAGTTGTTAAATGAAACTATAAAATATTTCAGGTATAAAAGTAAAAAGTTTAGAGGGGTCGTATAAAGTGAAACAAGCGAACTCAGGTGTAGTCATCCCGCATTGCATCCTCTGTGCCAGGTACTTGTGTATTTGCAATCTATTGATATTAGGGTTCAGACGTTTGGTAATATTTAGAAATGTATTTTTATGAAAAATCCAGACGGTGTTCGTCATTGACTTATTTCTGTACTCGTATGTGTGATCTTGTCAGGTTTCTAATTGTAAAAGTTTATTCCAACGACCATTGAAAATGCCATTATAATTTGCTTTTTATTACTATTTACACTCACATAATTTTCTTATCCCTATTGGCACTTCTTACTTATTTCATTTTATCAAGCCGTGTACAGATTTGCAGGAAACCTTTAAATGGAATTTTCTATATAAAACGATTACACCTTACTGCAATGGTTTTAGATGTTTTTCTACTGACTTATCTTACAATCTGAATATTTAAAATGTGTTGTCATCAGTTTAGTCAAATTGAGTCAAGTATACGCAAGTATTTGACATGAGAGAGAATGGCATGCCTGTAGTAGCTGACACGTTGCCTTCAAAAATGCCTTGTGGTTTGCCTGTTTCTTGCCTGCCTTTCGTTACCACTGTCATTTGTAGCATATAGTTACATATTATCTGCAAACATGTTATTTACATGCATGCAAGTATGCCTACATGTAAATGTGCCAATCAATGCTTGCCAGCGGCTGGCATGCTTTAATCGCATGTGTATTTCGCGCTTTAATATGATTTTCAAAATAATTTCAATCTATTTACAGCGGATATTGTATTTTCTCTATGTATCCATGAATCTAGTTAATGCGATAGAAGGCTTTGTTTAGTATTGATTGAAACAATATGCATATATTATTTAGTCGTGATGTGTTATTGCTCTGGGGTGGCTTCAAACACAAAGGATCTTTAAATTACAGGATGCCGCGGGTGAAGTTTTGGCAACTGTGTCACTATCAGATAATGAGATCGAACGAACTTTGCCATACGAAATATGTATGGTAATGACGGTTATGGAATAACGGTATAAGTAATTATATCAAAGGGAACCAAAATACTTAATAGATTTTAAAAAATATTATCAATTTGTGATAGATTAAACACAAAATCTCAAAAAGAATCCGAATCTGAGATCACGAATGTTTGGTCATACTCGTATGTTAACTGGTACAATACCTGCCGATGAATTTTTGGCAGTTCAAATAATTTGGGAAAAAGAGGTGGTCTGAATTAAAAAATGTTAATGATATCTAATAAAGTTGTAAATTGAGGAAAACAAAAGAAAAACTCCGGATTGCAAGAGAAGGAGGATTAGATAGTAACATATAATTGCTCTACAAATATTTAAAAGCGTTACAACATTTACAATGGTACCTTTATGTGCGGCTATCACAAAACAACGTGCAATGAATGTAACAGCAGACGATATTGGCTCCTAATTCTGAATGGGATAGATACTGCACCTGTGCACTGAGCTACGCTGTCGCGTGAAATATGAGTTCGAATCGTACATGCTAACCGTAAACATGTACAAACATATTGAAAAGCTACAAGCTTATGACATATCTTTAGATAATCTTGAAATAGGAAGTAGACACGATCATTATGTGTAAAGACTTCAACGAAATAAAGACTAATGTATTTCATGAGAACAGTGTTAGTACTAATTGCCTAACATTCATATTTGCTGAACACAAAATATTAAGTAAATAATCATTAACAAAAAGTAAATACCGCATTTGATAACATGCACGTCGCCGAAGTAACTTTACAGAATCTGTACATAAATAACTTTAAAAGCGAATATTAGGTTTGTCATAACTGATGTTCGGCAAAACTTCAATTTGCTGCGCTCCCACAGAAACTTTGCCCCGTGTTTCGCATATCAACATTGCTTACTTCAGAACGAAGCATTCGCAGCCGTAAGAAAACAACTGTACGAGCACTGAAGCAAGTTTCCTTCATAAACTCATGTTTGCTATCCACCCACTAGAATCTTAATGAGAGAAAACGATAAAAATGTTCGAGTATAACGTCTGAATAGCTACTGTTTGAGACGTAGTTCGTATTAAGTTTAACGGCTAGCGTAAATTCTAGTAGAAAAATGTTTATATGAGAGCATCTGCGTGCGAGCTGAATGCACTGTATGGCTTATAAAGTGATTTCGTGGAGTGCTCTCCACTCGGCGGCGACGGCGTCGCGGCCTACACTCGTTATAATTGTGGTAATGACGGCGGCGCATGACACTAAAGTAGCAAATAGCCACAGCCAATTGAAAAAAAAAAAGTTTAAATTTACAGCGTGAAAATTATAGTCTAGCTTATTTCTCTACTACTGTTATCTATTTACTCGTATATTCAATTAATTTTAAAAGTTTCATTACTTAATGAAAATCGAAATGCTTATTAATAGCGCTTTTAAATTTATTAATGTGCTCTTGTAGTGAAATTTATATTTCTTTTATGAAATATCAATCATCATCAATTTAATATTTTCGCATATAACAAGACCACACCTTTATTACTTTTATTTCAGTCGTGTGACGAGCTACAGATTTAACGTTTTCAATTTAAATGGGAACAATCAATAAGCGGGGCTTATCGCATTTTATTCGAACAAGATGAATGCGATGTGTTTTAAATCTGCTAGCTATACAAATTGTCCTATTGTTATGCGGAGGATGTAAAAGCGCGTTTACATTAGATCGACTCGGTGGTTTCCAGAAATATTACAACAATGACATTTAAAATTTTCAATAAACATTGTGGTTCTTTTGTTGAAGTGAAAAAAATATCGCCACAACACATTTGTGCTGTATATAAATGTATTATCATAATGTATCATATGTACATATAAAATGTATGTTTTTTTTACTTTGTAGAATTTGTGTAGGTGACAAATTTTACCTGAACTTCAGTAGGTATTTGTTCTTTTTTGTAAAATCCATTTTTAATATCTACGATATAAATCTCGTCTCGTGTAAACAGGTTCTGACGGTAACAAACGATACCTTTGTTTGTTTTGAATCACTTTCGTTTTATTACTCACAGTGACTAATCTTTTCAGGATAACGATTGCATTTCATTTGTTTTTTATCCGCTTTTATTAAACAACATTGTCGTTCTAGACATTCTGTGTTTGCTCAGCTATTTGTTTTAACTGATCGTAAAAGAAGTCTTGTAAAACCATTTTCTTTATTTTAATACTTTTTTGTTTTTAATATTAAGTACAAGTACTAGTAATATATACCAGCTCTTTATCTTTATGAATAATTATATAAAGCTGAAAGGTTTGTTGGTTTATTTGTATATTTAATTTCGTTTATATCCAGATTTCGGGACAGATATATTTTTTTGTATTAGATATTTATTGAAATTGGTTAACATATAAAAATATATATGAACATAGCAATGCATGATGAATTAGTCTACACTCATTTAACAAATACGAAAATAACTTTGGCTGTCTGCTTGTCAATCACCTGTCTGTCAACGTACCATACGTTTTAACGCTTAAATTATCTGAATTCATATGGAGAGGACTTCAGCACAGGACGAAGATTTATTTTTGGCGAGATAACTGACACGCTTACTTACTTATAAAATAAAATTATTCACAATTCTTTTCTTCTTAATAGAAAGTTAACGTCTCGGACACTACATGAACAGGCAAGCGTAATCTGATGCAGTCAGTATTTATTATAAAATAGTATTTTTATCATAACTCGAACACGAAAATAAAACAATAAACATCAAGCGGTTGGAATGCAATCGCGTCTGTCATTTGTTTCCGATGTCCCTCCGATCGAAAACCGCCATTTGTAATAGAATAGATATAAATTGATGGCTGCAGTAAGGCTGTGCGCACACTTTTTTGAGATCGTCTGAAGACAGTCTACCATTGTTTTTTATTAATTGTAAGGATTGATGTAAGTACTGAAATATTTAATGAAACGTGTATATGGGTTTGGTATATGTAGGTAATAAATTTTACTGTTATATTACTAATATTAAATTTTATATTTTTGTATAGTCAATTTTCTATCAATAATAATGCTACGCAAAATGGCAATATACAAATTCTTATACGTAAATATTTTATATAAGGTTTCGATATATCCATATTTTGAATGAAATACATACATTAATTGACTGCAAATCACTTAATTACGAGTAAAGACAATTCTTTGTATTCCGAGTGTAAAGGGCAATTGTATACAAAACAATGGGTCAAAATGAGCCTGTAGCGAGTGCGTCACCGCTACTGCCCTATCAATTGCGTACATGTGATTTCACTCAATTTTTGAAACTGACGCGCCCTTACCCTCGCTAGGGAGTGAACGCATTACTCAAACCACAGATTATGCGGCAATATTTTTGCTTTACTATACGTAATATGTCATCCGAGAATAAATGAAATAAATCAGAACACAATCGCGAGATTAAAAATTAAATTACATCCAAGAAGACCGAAGTTTAAAGCGTCGTCCAAGTTTTTTGCAAACTCTTGCTGCACTCGGAAATTTCATTTAATACTTAAGTTTTATTAACAATTATTACAGGAATTTCTTCAAAGTTTTAACAATGACGATTTTAACTGGTAATTTGAAACATGTTTGATTAATCACAAAGGCTCTCTCTGTTAACACCTTGCTCTGTGTAGCGGCCTGCCAGGCAAGTATCAACGTTCGCAACCAATGTTTCCTTCCCCACAAACCTAATATATTTTCAATTTTCGACCACACTGCGTTGGGTTTCCGACTTTTAATAGGATTTATCGTTTTTGATGTTTCGTATTTATGTTCCGGCAATAAATATTTTGTTATCAAATTGTTTAATTAAGATAAGCTTTGAGTTTAAAGTTAACGAGTTTAGTGATTATTTAAATTATTTTTCCTGCTTAACGGGTTTTTCTCAAATTTTAAGATATACCTATTACTACGATTCATGTCACGAGCCATTGCTCTCGTTCATTGAGAAATTTCTATTACAAACTAAAGTCTTTTTCATCTGTCCACGCAATAAATAGCTATTCAAAAACATCTATTCGAATTAAATCCGTTTATGAAGGCTGTTTTTCTTATGAGTGCCAAAGAGATGGCTAGCGGTGTTAAGACGATGCATTTTCGCGCCTTATTATAGCCTATTATCGTATTCATACTTTAAAACGAAAATTTGCAAAATGATCGTAAAAACCGCTATCCATTCGGCCTGAAACGCGATAAAACGTGTGAAGGGTCAAAACGACCGCCGATACATCATAAAATTATATGAAAGTCAAGAGCAGGGTAAGTGAGAGGTGAACAGAGCACAGCAAATTTATTGCGGTCTGCTTTCGATACCTATTGTGAAAAGCTTTTTTTATGACTTTTAAAATAATTTCATAAAAAAAAAATCTCGAGTCAACGCCGCGCCGCACTCGGGCGCGGCTCGAGTGGTCAAGTGCTGGTAATATATATATGAAGCGCCGGCGTAAATACTGTACGGAATGGAAATTTTCATTTTAAAATGTTTAGGACGGATATACGTTTTCACGTAAAATTGTCATTGGATGCCAGCTTTACGGAGTCGTTCGGTTAGAAACTTCAACGCGGAGGAAAAATCTGCTCTCATCTTACGGCGTCATTTGGAATCAGTATCCGTGAAATTTGCCGCGGTTCCCGGCGCGAAGCTACTGGTGAGCGCTGCGGGTGCATTTACAGCAGAAATGGAGACTTAAGTACGAGTCGTCTAAAAACGTGCAATAAAAGGAAATGTAGTATCGTGTTTTATTTATGTAACACATGTGCGGAGATCCTAGGAACTGTTGCGTCTGGCGCGTGTCCAAGGCTCGTGTTGGGATAGCTCGGAGTGGATCTAAAGATAATAATAGCCCGTAATGGTGTAGTGCCAAGATATCCGGCTCGAGATAGACGGCTTTAAGTTAATGCTCGTGTAACGTCCATTCAATTAACGTTGTTTTGTTGCCAAGGATTGTTCAATTAAATATATAAACGATTTTAGGTGACAGGACTATTGTATGTAGATAATGAAATATGTCAGATGATAAAAAGTATAAAATCACGACGAAAAAAATTATTCTTCATAGAAACTATACTTTATTTTCGGCAATAAACTTTCATTTTTAACATTATATTATTATTGCATTATTTGTATTTTCAATTAGTACGCGCAGAAAGTTATCTTTACTTTAATTATCGGTTAATAAAATACTTAGATATGAAATACTTACATATTTATAAGTATTTCATACTATAGTAGATAGAATGAAAGAAGAATCTGTCATATTATCTTTAAAAGCAGGCTGAATATTGAAATAAAAAATCATATAATAAGGTCGATTGGGGTATCATAAACCCTTAAAAGAACCCTTCCTCACGATTACTGTCACTTTTCGATACAGTATGGAGCCCTCGGCGCTCGATAATTCGCGAGTGGACAATATTTCTTTTATTATTTGGTAAAGTGATCGTTAGTGCGAAAATATGATTTTTACGATGATACGAATAATCCTAATCTAATATGTAAAATTAATATTTGTTTTGTATGTTCATATTTTATGCGCCGTCATACTGTTCACACGATTGCGAAAAAAATTGTCAATTCATTGTTAGCATTCTTGCGAAGTATCGTTAAGTTAAGCAATTAAGTTAAACACGCGACGTACTGGCAAATATATGTATGTGAAAGAGCATTTGTAATTAATACCAGTCTGGACAATAGCGAAGCGTGGTCGGGTGTTGCCAGTACGGTGTAATAGTGTGATATATTATAGGTAAAGTACAATAGTATAATGTTAAACTTACATATAGTACCCAATCCTTAGGGCTGTGCGCGTTTGTACCGCAAACGTACAGTCTTGAGCCGTCTCCCATCGGCTGGATCACTCGGACGTGGTTGCGGCAGTCGAAGTGCTGGAACAGAGTATGAGGTTTAAAGTGAAGAAAAATATTACATATAATACACATTTTTCACATTGCTCCGAGATTTGTTTACATTGATTACCGTAGACACAATGAAATCTTATTTCTTCGAGAAAGTCATCCTCATAGATTATAAACATAGACTTTAAAGTTATTGCCATGACAAACTACATTAAAATCCCACTTGTAAAGCTTACGAGATGCGTGGATATACACAAAAATTGATAATATCTTTCTTGAACTTTATAAATTATTAGATAAAAAACAAAACTTTAAATAATAGGTAAATGAATATAAAATGCATTTATGTTTAAAGATATTCTTCAATTATTTTTCATCTTCTTCATCAAACATTAAAAATTTAATATTAAGATACAATAAGGTAAGTTTTGAAATCAATATAATAGTACGTATTAACGATTATGCAGGCTACTAAACGGTAGCTCGTTTAGTTAAAGAGCCATTGAAGTTCCATGCATAAATCAGAATCGAGGCTAATTACTACAGTTAATTCACTCATTCTCTTACATTTCAATCAAAATTGGCGCAATACGGATAATTGGTTAGCCGATACGATAAATAAATGAACTGCAATGAAGGAATACATATTGCGTGCATCGAAAATTTTATCGAAATAATAGTAATTCGGGCAAGTGTGGGTGAGTGTTCGCCGGCCGTGATTATGCAAATTTGCGTCCAACATAAATATTGAACGGGACATTAATATTCCGTACGACAGGAATATGCGATGACCGCTTTAGTGAATAAAACGCGGCTCAAAATGAACGATTGATCCGTGTTTGCGTTTATTAGCTTTTGTTATTATTGCCCAATATGTAACACCTAATTCCACCTCCATGAAAAATAACCACTTTATTCCAACGATTTCAATTTGGCGATATTTTTATTTTTATCCAATAATGCATTTAATTTCGTAATTTGATACATTTCATTATTACAAAACATATTATAAAATAATGTCTATTTAATGTTTACCTAATATTCGCATTTTAAAAATAAAAAGATTATAAATATTGTATAATCTTTGGAAGCATTTTCTAACATAGACGTGTAAGCATTGAAGGAAGTCATTAAGTAGAGTGACATTTAGCTAACTTAGCTTCAGCTAACATTAGTTAATCTCTTAAAATTTATTTTATCCCACGTAAACGAAGTTGCTGTTTGCAATATAATAAAACATGCCAACAGTAGAGAAGACAGTTACGTCAAGTCGCCAAAGAATATAAAATTCTATCAAATCCACCAGTTGTTTTGACACATTTTGAAAAGCAATATAGTAAGTTGTACGAATAGATGGGCCTGCGGTAACCGTGGCTGGACGAGAGATTGAAACTAATTTTCTCTACGTCACGACGAGAGCCGTCCACGAGCACGACTATTGTGCGGATATTCTGTCAGATTTTGATATTTACGAAATACAGGACGGAATAGAAATACCACAAATGCTTTTTGTCCCGGTCGGACTGTCGCGTTGCTTGATGCGTTATCATATGACGTTTTTCATTTCCCTTTAAACCTGAGATGTTAAACTCTTCATTACGACTTTGTTGATGATAACGTTCTTATCGTTCTTTTGTTGTGACAAAATTAATTATTATGTATATTTGTTTGAAATGTTAAAACTGCTACGAATACGAATATTTTTATACAGTTGGCACGATAAAAATAAACAATTCAGTATAACTACTTTGTTTCTTTGTAAAAAGTTATTCCACACTCTCTCAGGTTCGGCCTCGCAGAGGTAACTTTGCTAGAGATTGTTCTAAAGTAATTATCGGATTAATATACTTAGAACGTTTCAGCCGTTGTACTGACGTGAACAGAAGTGTTTTGCGCTCGGAAACAATCAGAATTAAGCAGGAGAACAATCAGGCTCACGTCTAAGTTTCTTTTAACGGCACCTCGCCGGGCTCTCGCATAACTTCATTCGGAACTAATGCTTTCGATTGGTCCATTTCGTTAATTATTCGCCACTTTGTACGTAAGTAGATTTACGACGGGCTTTACTTTTCCTCGCGTTTTTTGAACAAATGGTTTTTCCATTGAATTGTACTTATTTTTTTAACGTCAAATAGCTTCTCGCTGATATACCTTTCATTAGCAATGCTAACGACGGCTGTTGCACTTGTTTTTTCTTTGTGACGAATCTTCAAGTAGCTTTTTATCATGTACAAGTTACTGTATCTTTCGCATTATTTAATCTTTAAGTTTAACAAACATTTTTGTATTAACTGAAATACTGTAATAGTAAATGTTGGGTACATATATTATTAAAGTATTTTAGTTAATCGTACTACAATCCTACATACAAAACGAATAAGTATTAGACATGAATAGCGTGAAAATTTAAATAAATATTTAAAATAAAGTGTAACATTAAAATTACACGTAATTGAAAGTTATCTAGCATTTCATCCGTTAGTATAACAAAGAAAGCGAGCAAGGAACTTAAACCGGTAAAGTGAGTCCCGCGACCGCTTACAGAATTTCGCCGTCGGCGTTTTTCCAGCCTCTTTCGTGTTACGACACCGTGTTTAGAGAAAGGAAAACTCGTCTACAGCGAGAAACTTTGATTATAGCTTTCACGAATAGTCGTTCCTCCCACGATCAGGGTGATAGACTCGGGGATATTTCTTTTTTATGGCCCTCTTTAATACTAATAAAACAAATTTACTTTTTCCTTCATACCAAGAGTTGAAGGGTAGCATGTGGTCTATTGCCTTAATTCCGCGCTATTAGAAAAGTTCTTATAATCTTTTATTAGCGTGGTTTATTCGTTCAATATTTTTTCGTGGGGCTATTTCTTTTTAAGCTTCATAACTTGTTGGAGTTTTTTATTTATGTTAGTAATATAAAGTCTGCTTTTAGGTGTATAATTATTTTATGTTATTGAAGAGTAGAATACTAATTCCTGTTTTTCAATTTTGATTAACTACTATTATTTTAATGGTGCCTATTTAAGTTATCGCAAAAAAAAAATTCGGATGTAGAATTAAAAGTTAAATTGATTCCACACAATTTTAAAACATCGATAAAATATACAAAAATATTCAATCTTTTATAATCCATACACATCTACGCGCTGAGTCATAATAGGAAAAAAAAAACCACCAAAGCCAATAAATGAAACAGCAATCATTCGCAACAGTAGCGTACACCAAAATAACTCATTATATCAATTATAACGCTGCACTGCCCCAAAACAGAGGTTCATTCGAGCGCAGAAATCACTCGCGTCTTGCGCATTACCGAATTAGTGGTTCGTGCAGTGCGGTAACTCGCTACAATCACCCGATCTTCGGAGACGGGAATAAAACAAATATTGCTTTTACGCCGCGACTGTAAATCAAAATTAACGGCCTTAATATAGCGAGTGGAACGTAGCTTTGAGCTCCCCGCTATGAAATATGCCGCCGCCCGCCGCTCAGTTAAAAATGGGATTAATCCCTGATGGAAATAGTGCTAGTTGTGTGCAATTTTGCGCCGAACAAAGGAGTTTCAATTGATTTAATGAGGCAATAATGGCAACTTCTCTACGGTTAAGTGCGCTAAATTTATCATGAAACCAGATCTGGGGTATTTTATTCCTCGGTTGTAGGTTTCGGACAGAATTTACAATGTTGTTTGAATAAAATTTACTGTGGGTTACAGTCGCTGTTTTGTAAACAAGATATCTTAAACATGGCAAAGGAGATTTCTAAATATAATAATATTTTATTAACTAATTAGCTATTACTTACTTCCGATTTTCCCTTGGAGACACATTGAGCTACATTGCTCGGTTCCAAG
>DVVJ01000346.1:0-15867 GCA_018234505.1 Junonia neildi neildi
GCCGAGCTCGAGATGAATTTAAACACAAATTTAGCACTTGAAAATCCAGCGGTGCTAGCCAGGGTTTGAACCCATGACCTTTGGTTAAGATCAACGTGTTCGCATTTATCATGTACCTTATGAAAATTTTGCTTTCACAATGTTAATTCGCCTGTAAGAAATAATATCCTTTTACAATTGAAATGATGAAAAGTTGCCAGAACAACTGCGAAGAGAGCGTACTTTTCTTATTATTTTGCTATATAAAAGAATTTATCTCAGGGAAAACAGAATCAAAGGTAAATATTCTTCGTATTCTTCTTTGATACAGGTTCTGTAATTAATTCAAAAATGATCTTAATTAAAGCTTAATAAATCTTTGTTTCAAAGGCTATTTATTACTTTTTGGTTTTCCTTAATATCGTTAGGGAAAATATTTTATACAAAAGAAGACCTCGGCTTTTTTAGCCGTGGACCGATGTAACCAAAGATAAAACTCGACAAAGAATGTCTTTGATATTACTTAATAATAGTGCAAAGAAATTCTTTCTTCTTTAACGTTATTAAAAATTATACGCTACTTTTTACGCCGTGATAAAAGATAAAGTTACAAAATGTTTGAAATATTATTTTTTTTAACCTAATTGAAATCTTATTTTTAATTATTAGCAATTCAATGTACCCAAGTTATCGTGCATTCGGTTTACACGTATTGCTAGAGCGAGCGGCTAATTTCATTTCGTGATATTTGCATGATAAGTGACAACTTTCAGCTTACGTGGTTCGGTTTTCAGGCCTGCGCATGAAGTTTCATTTTTAAATCACACATAACTGTAAATAATGTACTCATCAAGAACGTTTGATGCGTCATAAACATATATAGTGAAAATAACTGTAACTATTTTTAATGGATATTACACCAAAGTACTGATGACATCGGGTTATATGGTTCAGGTTATAATCCAAATTTCTACTCGCTTAAGAATCCTAAATAATACACTTTACTTATGAATTTCTCAGTTAAAAATATTTATAAATTCCACCACATTAATCATAGGTCAAGCGATTAATTAAGGCGTCATTGTATATCAAACGGGTTTTCCCGAGTTTCCCTCGAAATAGTTTTTATATAAGTTTCGTATTATAATACCTTGTACGCGACCCTGTCCCCATGTCCCCTTAGCAATTAACGTTTAAATTAAAAGCCTTTATGTTTCACTCGACTCGGCCGACTTCAATGTAAGTTTCAGTTGGGCGGGCCGGGCAAAATGTGCTTATCGTATGAAAAAGCTTTACAATGTTATTAAATAGGTATTATGAAAAATATTTTGTTCTGAAATTTATATCCTTTGATAAGAGTTATTTCGTTTTGTTGTTGTGTTTCCTGTTTTGTATATTTAAGATGTAGGTAGGAACCTAATTGATGAACGGGAGAAAAATTTTACTTTCATTAATTAACTTGTTCTTAAGTGTCTCTTTTAATAAAACATGTCGGGTCGGAAGGATTAATTTATACTTAATTATAATTATCTTAACATAATTGCCCTTTTATATAGACATTCTAATACTCAAATCGTAGACCGCACATTCTATCGAGAATATTTACTACATCTTGGGAGCATTAAATAAATAAAAATATTTACTTATCTATCATCTAATTCGTATTAGAGTTCATAAACACATTAAACCATTACACGCTATCGGTATCAGAAGTCGATTATATAACACGCGAAAGGTCTTCAATCTTATTATTAAGCTGAGTGTGCATTACGTAACGAACAATGCCTCTCGATGTACGTACGAGTCGTTTGGCTTTGGTTCGTACATTATTATCCTCTTAGCTGACGGGCAGGCGTTCCGGTGCAATCTCCGCGCTCATCCCTCTTTCATCCAATTACACGAGTGTGAACCCAATGGGATTAGCGCGGGATACGACCGGTGTCTTCGATAGCGGAGCTGTTAGTTACCTTTTTGCTTGTATTGATTTGTTTGATGATTTTTTTTCACGGATGACAAATAGGTGTGTTCTCTAGATTTGTATGTGTGAGTGTTGTGCATTATATCCCTAATTATGTATTGATATGTTGTCCAAATTAGATACATGCAAGGTGATGTTATTTTTCAGGACCTTTAAACGTATTTAGTTTTTACGTTCATTTTCTACCAGCTTTTTTATATTTTTCTACCAGCTTGGCAACAGCTGAATACTATTTTGACGTTATTTTGGCTGTGTATGACTTGTCTTAGTGGCAATAGTTTATATCTTTTAATTGGATGTATTCAAAGAAAATATAATAAAATTATACTTTGTGAAACCCCTTATTAAACTTTAACTATGCCTCATATTCCTCCGTCCGTAGAATTTTTGTTGAAACGGATATAAAGTTTTCGCTCCCCGTCCTAATAAGTACATACTGTAATGATTTTAAGTAGCTGCATAACTTGTATTATTTTATTATTGGATGCATATTTCATTATCAGATAACATTATAGATTATTTATAGATTGAATTTATAATACGTATAAACGATAAAAATGGGGATTAATGATGTAATTATTTTTAAATATTGCCTATTGCATATGAGTTTACATTTAAAAACACACTTTTAAAGTGTAACAAAACTATTATAAATTGTACGAAATGGTTGGCAAAATAACGCCACAGAAATCTTCCCTAGCATAGGTAACCACTTTCAAAAAGGATTAAAGATAATAAAAGAAAAGTAACTTTTAACATTGTTTGCAATAATATTTATCAAAAATATCAACAATAAACGTGTTTTTATTGACATTAATTTCAAATTAAATTTCAGTGAAATGCATAAAAAAGCGAACCGCATATGGAGAGATTATGTTGTAACTGCGGTAGTATTATTAATGTAATGGGCTAGCTGGTTGAACGCGGAAATATATTTAACATTAAATATATATAAAAATGTTGACCATTATTTTCTCGCTGGGAAATGCATTTATGCATATCGCCTGTTTTATTTCACGCGGATATGTGGAGCTACTGTACCAGACTATCTACTAAAACCTAGTGATGGCCTTTATCGTCGTATATCCGAAAATTTTTTAACCTAAACTATAATTTCGAGAGTACAAAGTTAATATAGTACCGAAAACCTTTAAGACAGACCAAAACGTAACGTGGGAAATAAGTTGAAAGTTAAATTGCCATCTATTTTTAAGAGAGGCAACACTGCAAAAGTGGTAGCCGGGAAGAGTTGTTCCTTGTAACAAAGAGAGGCGATCTCTTTGTTGTTAAGTGGCGGGGGTGGAGGCTATACGTCAGGGTGTAACAACCTTCGCCCGCCTCCCCTGGCTACCCGTGTTTTTATTCACTTATGCTAATTTTACTACATTGTCACCTTCGCTTAAAGATTTGCTTGACCCAACCGATTGATGTGTCTATTTCTGTTTTCTATGCGGATCTTAAGTGGATAAGTGCACTCGATGGTTTTCATGTGAAATTATTCATTGAGTTTTGAGAGTTGATGTGTGTGTGTGTGTGTGTGTGTGTGTGTTGATGACTAGCTATTCGCTCCAGCTCCTTTCGGGCTATTCGTTAGTATCCAGATATTTTTTTTAAATACAAGCAACAACATTTAGATCAACCAACACAAAAAGTCATATGTTAATCATAATATGTTTTCCCTTAAGCGTTCTTTTCTTCTCTTAATTTGTCTATTTCCAAAGTACAAAATACGACAATTTTAGTCATCAAATTCTGCGAAAAATCGTAAAAGTTCTTAGGATTTTTTATATTGACGACGTTAATTAATATTGATTCTGCGGTGTTATTCAAAATATAAAATTACTTAACGTTTTAATTTTTACATTTAACTGGTAAAATATAAATATATTTTATACGCTGTTTCATCATACGCACTAAATTTCGATACGTGTCTAGTACTTAATAGATTGACGTTTATAGTTATCGCACCACTTCAACGTCGTAGCGTGATGTTTTATGGCCTATAACTTACCGCGATAAACATGCTATCAAATGTAGAAAGAATTTTTCAAATCGGACAGGTATTTCCTGAGATGAGCGCGCTTAAACAAATACTCTATCTGTATGAATGAAATAGTATAAAGTAATATCTAATGTTTAAGCTGTGAAAGTTTAATACACATCTACTATTGTTGTACTAATATAAGAAGTAGTTGGTGCATGCCACTTCGTAAGGGTAAAAAAATAATATTGAATCACCTATTTCTCTAAGAAATAATAAGCAAACTTTCAGTCTTTATTTAACTACCTCCAGTTTATTTCTGCGTCAAAATAACCTTTGCCCTTCTCCAACGTCCAATCCAGTAACAAGTAAACTGACGTAAACTCAAAAGGTCAGAGTTACTTCCACATTTATAATATTAAAGATAAATGTACAGATTGCGGGACATCTCAGTTTGACACTGAGAATAATAAAAGCAGTCTCAATGGCTTGATGTCGACGACTCGGTAAAACGACCCAAACATTAACTCCGCTTTAATGAAACACCTAGCCATTTGAATACAGCGAGAAACGTAATAGCCAACTCGTGCGACCATTCAGGAAACGTTCAAGAAAAAATGTGTTAAGAAAACCAAGTCCTGAATATATTAAGGTGCTTTTTAATGTAATTTCAAATGGTTGAATGCAATTGGATGTTTTATTATGCTGTGATTTTTTAAAAGTGTAAATAATAGTAGCTTAATATAAAGTTTCGCATTACGTTAAGTTGACTATCTGCGATGTTAGGTTACATAGTTGCTCTGTCATTTGCAAGAATAAAACAAACAATTGTAATTGTTGCCTTATAAATAGAAGTTTTAATTACCAGATAAACAACTGAGAAGAATTTACGAGTCGGGTGGCAGCGACATCACGTTATTTGACTTGTTTCAAGTATAGTTATTTCGATTAAACTGCAGCCTGCCGTCTCAATTAAACTGTTTGTTGGCTGCAACGGTAATCTATAACCAGGCTGTATTAAACTAGTTGAAAACTGAAATTATTTTGGCCAAAGTTTGTCAGTTTAAATACTCTTTGTGGATTAATCGAAAATCTATTAACATATTCCTAAATCACGTTCAATTACACAATGTTTGCAATCGTTTTCGTCTACAGTAATCATCAGCTTTGTATTTTAATTTAATCTTTTAAAGCTTTAAATTAAAAAATTGAATTTAAGAATAAAGCATAACAATTAGCTAATGAGAATATCTAGAAAATCACTAGTTAGAAAATATCTTTTAAATCTATCCAGCGACGGTTATAATAAACTCGTTAAAAGAGAAAGCCTTCCCCTATCCCGCGACATAAATAGACTATTATGTGTTTTATAAAACTTGTAGGCTAACTATTTATTCAACTCAAGTGAGCAAGTTTTTTTATTGCTTTTTTATGCACGGGATTGCTTCAAGTACCCTACTCGGTTCTTTTCTCTGAGTTTTTCCTTTTATGTTATACGATATTATGTCAATGGTTATGAAAGGCTAAGAGTCACTCTATTATGTTAACCCGTATTAAGTAAATGCGCGTGTTGTAAACATATACAAATTGTACGAGGAAATTCCCTTTGTTGTCTAATTACTATAGTATTAAGTACCTTATAGTGCTATTGACCCAAATTGCCGCTTATGTATTAATTTATCATGCTCTGCATAGGCGGCATTTGAGTGCATCACTTCTAATTAATTTGTAATGAATGACCTACGTGATATAATTCATCATCATATATACTGTCTAAAGATGTGTAACCCTCCCGAGGCTTAAAATCGTTCATCGTAAAAGGTCATCTTACGACCCATAAAATATGCTAAAGAACGCTGCGCGAAGTATCGTTAAAACGCCACTGTGTTACGTTAAACGCGGCAGCCGAAGCCGAAAGGAGATTACCGTTGGCAGTGGACAAATCGGGAAGTATACACGGCGAGCCGCAGGATTGCGTAATTACCGTAAAGGAAGTGGGCCGTTTAGGCAAACAAAAACGTCGGCGACTCGATCAGCGGCGGAACAAAGGCGTAATTTGAAACAATCGGTGGTGCAGGGCGGCGTGGGCGCGCACCCCGCCGACTATTGATCTGACTCGCGCCCTCCCTGCACCCTGGCGCCTCGGCGACCACCCCGGCCCCCCACCGCATACAACTCGTATTTTAATTGCAAATCTGCCAGATAATGCGCAAATAGATAACGCCATTATACCCGGCTCGCTTATTATTTAGCGCTATCGAATTACGACTCTTTTAACTTTTCTTATTGATTGTGTTGTGGACTCCGGTGTACGTGGGGGCGTGATTGTATTTTTTATTTATTGTTTCGATTGCTTTTTAAATACTGCTTTAATAGATCTAGTTTGAATTCATTTTTTTTCTTATGCCAGAAGATGAAATATGTATCCATTATTAGATTGTTTATAATTGTTATTGATAAATGGTAATACACTAATTTAATTTTCATCAACAAAAGAGTAATCTTGATACATTTTACTTATAAATGTTAAAAAAAAAACATAAAATATGCAAACGTGCCATTAAGTACCTACTTAATTTGAAATATTTTATCTTAGTCTGTGCAATTTTTTTTTAAATTATTAATATATAAATACTAAATACTAAAATCCAATAAAAATAAATCTATAAGAACTCGTCGGAAAAAGAGTTATTCGTAAAACAATCGTTTCACTTGCTACAAAGGCTTTTTGCCGATTAGGACCACAGCGTTATTTGATTGAAAGGGGAAAATTGTTACGTCATAATGGCGAATTTTCACTGCGGCTGCGGTATTACACGCCCTCTGAGGTCTCCATGAAGCTCTTAATTAGTCAGTGCCGCTGTTTTTGAATGTTTGCCTTCATTATTACTGGATTATATAAATTAATTGAATTATTATTAAACGTTCTAGCAGGATTTAAACTAGAATTTGTTATTGCTTTTTAAACGTTGACCTTTACACTCGATTCTTTTGTGCCTATTTATAAATTATTGATTTAATTAACTACTGGAATCCCATACGGTACAGAACAATAAGGACAGCATTGTAACGCCGAACGTACATTAACATAACAATTTAAAATCCCATTAAGTTAAACCGAAACTGTTATTATATTCCGTGCAATTTACTCGAGCACAATGTAAAAGATATTATCTTCATTATGTATATTAAAGCGGTGTTTACTGAAATGCGTTATTTAATAAGAGGGACGAAGATGTCATCAAGTCTTGCTTTGTCTGAAACTGCTAGGACGTCTAGAGAGCAGTGTAAAGTCATACGGTCGCTCGCCTGCCGACCTTTCTCTGATCGTCGATAGTTACGGCGAAAAGATTGAATTTTTTTTGTAATTCGTCAAAAGGAAACTTAAGACAAATTTGTCTTTGGTCTTTTTAACTTCTAATAGAATCTAGTTTCGGTGACTAATTGTGATCCCATATGTGATACGATAATGTCCTTAAAGGTTTTGTTTGGTACTTTTCAGGGCCCGCGCCAGAAACAAAGAAGAAAATGAAGAAGCGTCCGGGATATATGCCTACAATGAGCGTGTCACAAATGATGGTGCAGAGGGACAGACCCCTCAATGAGTTCAAGGTACGTGTTCGTTACGTATTCATAGCGGCGATAAGAGTTGAACTCTTGCCAAGAACCCACCGTGCAGCCACTTTTATTACCTATATCGGCTGCGAAAACGTATTTCCATAATATTTCTCTGATTCTGTTATTCTGCTTGTATGATGGTAAATTTTTATTCGCGTTCTCCTTTTACGAGTAATATAAATATTTCATTTCATGAAGACGATGTTGAATAAAATATTCATTAGACTGCTCATGCTAAGATATTTTTATTTTTAATTTTCAGCCCGATGTCGACCAGAAAAGGACGGCTTCTCCAGGCGCTATGACTCAGCGCTCTGGCAATATGCAACATTGTATGCCATATTCTCAACAAAATATATCAAATGTAGTGCAAGATGAAGTTAAACAAGAAACGCTTGTTCAAAGAAGCTCGCACTACCTTACCGTTAGTAGTGGCTGGATCACTCAACATCCCGAGAATATAGAATCCGGACAAAAACATAACCCACAGATATCAGGTCCTTTAAATAACCCTCTTAATATGGGCCTCCCGGTACTCGGAACTAACGGACAGGTTATAGGTGTTAATACTGGATATAATAAACATTCAACAAATATTAAAAATACATTAAATATAACGCCGCAAAATGTAATAGAACCTGAACATAAGGAGGAAGAAAACGAGGCGCAGACCAATAAGCAGACTCCTAAAGAAGAAGAATCACAGATATTCTGTGGTTTAAATCAACCCCTTACACCAGAGGTGATGCAAAAGATAAACGAACAGCAACAAATATTTATTCAAAGAAATCAAAAACAGATTGAAGTTATGAAAGGATACAAAACGCAGATATCAGAAAATATTAATCAGAGCAAACCACCGATGCAAAACCAATATGTTCCACAAGGTCAATTAGTAATTCAGAACGGAACTGTTGTTAAAACGAACTCGGCGAAAACACCTCCATGGCAAGTGAAAAGAAACGATGCTAATCCTTCTAATTCTATGCCCTGCCCGAGCCCGAAATTGCAAAAGGTGGAAAACCTGGAATATGACGACAGTAATATAAATGCAATGGACGAATCTTCATCTTCAACGAGTTCATTTTCCAGTAATGAACAAATTATAAATCCATCAATGTGCTCACGTGTGCCACCATTACCGCAACATTACAATATGATGGGCCAACAATGGCCAGGTGTTGAACTTAATAAGAAAAGGGTTAAGGCTAACAACAAAACACCAAAGAAAAAGTCTAATTCGAATGATAATAAAACGATGATGTTTGGAAATAATGGTTTAAGACAAATCCAAGATTCAAAAGGAAAATCGTGTGATGATGGCGCCAGAAATTCAGTGCCGTCATTTATGGATGACCCTAATGGTTACTTAGCCCAGCAAACAGTCTTGCTAAATAACACTATATCAAGACAAGTGGGTATAAACACCCGATATGATGTAAATAATTTCGAAAATTCTGGCAATACATTTAATTCTTCGAATCAAGACAAAAACTGCAAACCTATGAACAAACCTGGTGAATCCATGAATGTTTTTAGAAATAATATTGTACCGAATTCGTCGCCATCACCGAATAATACTCCCGATAGTAGTCTCGTTCCAGAAAAGTCTGCTGATACTATTCCACCGTGCTGCAAGGGCTGCAATGTTTCGTACAAAGGAAATTGTTCAGATACATCAGAAACGAGAACAAAGTTTTTGAAACAGCATGCCAATGTTTACGGCTTAGATTTGGAAAGCGGTGTAGCAACATCTAGTCCTAAACACGGATTCGACGATAATCCAGTAACATCTTCGACATACATTGAGAGGAATCTCATGATGAATGATAATTGTGGACCTATTCAAGCGGGCATTGTAAGCACTAGTAATGTATCTCCGAACGACACATTACAACCGCCGGAGCCTTCGCCGACTTTATCTACAAGCTCTCGGAATACGGATACGCCTCACAGTAGCGGCAGTAACTCTCAGCTACAAAATAATTGTACATTCCCCGTCCCGAGCCCAGCTTATTCTAACCCGAGCTCAAGTAGGGATAACTTCAATAGTAATCCCCCGACCCCTGGCAGTAATCACACATATCCATACAACTCGCCCGGGCCGCCCAATACTCAGGCGATTTCTGGCAATCAAGTGATGCATTTCATATCAAATCATAATGTTAACAAAAATCTCATGGAAGTGGATAACATATCAATGGTAGGAGTCAAGCCGGTATTGAGAAATCAACAAGAGTTGTTAAGGCTAGAAGCAAAGAAGAGGGTAGAAAATACAATGCCCGGATATTGTCCACCGCCACATTTAGGAGGCGGTCCGGCGCATTCCCTTATACAAGCCTGTTACATACAGACATTTGTGACGACTATGGCGAGTGGATTTTCCGTTACGCGAGATACCGTAACATCTGTGCTCGCGGGAAAGGCGAATACCGCAACTACGTCTATCAATGCATCACAAGCAAACTTTGTAAGACCTCCTCCTCCGCCTAGTGTGAATTTGGCCACGACATACGCAATACCAAACAATCAACCCGATCCGTTTATAAATTCAGTTAATTTACCCACTAGCTATCCGCTACATATAGCTGGCACGACAGCTCAAAGCATGATAACGAAAACTCCGCTTGAAATGGTGCAGAACGTTATAAGCAGTTTACCTTCCAAGCCAGAAACAAGCAATACGCAACCAACATCGATTGTTCAAAGGAGATCGTGCTCAAATACCCCTGGACAAATTCTTATTTCGTCAACTGGCCAAATAATCGTATCGAACAATCAAATGCCGCCACCGCCGCCAAAGAATACTACGTCTTTGTCACCAATCGGCTCAAATGCTGTGACAAATGTAACCACATCTGTAACTCAAGTTGTTCCCGCCGTAGGTGGAGTACAACCCATGGTGAATCAACCAACTGTAGTGGTGAATACGTTACCAACGCCTTTCGTCATTCAACCTCCTATGATGACAGTTGAAGGGCAAGTCGTCCAACAAAACACTGTTTTACCACAAATAGTCACTGGTGGTATAGTTCCTGGACAACAAGGCACTGAAACATCAAGACAGATCGAAGTCAAAAATGGTCAAGGCTTCGTACAAGGTGTGGCTATGCTATCACCGGAAAGCCTTAAGAAAAGGAGTAAGAAAAAGAAGAATCAGACCCCCAATATAACAAATGTATTGCAAATTGCGGCGCCGCAACAGAATCCTAATAGCTTAATGGTACATCACTCATCTCCGCAACATAATTCTAGTCCACAATTTTCTCCTCGCGGTTTCCAGTTGTCGCCTACAAACAACATATCGCCTACACCGATGTTGCAAGCGCTTACAATTGTGCCCGGAAAATCTGGTACCCCAGCACATATTGTAATGAACGGGCAAGGAAACACAAATAACTTCGGATCACAACAAATCATAGCTAATACATCACCATCACAACAAATCAATTTGTTACAACCGGTTAATCTTATTAATAATGCGAGCAATGTTATGTCGAACTTCCCAGCCTTCCAACAGTTTATTTTACCGAATCTCGGTGGGATGGTCATGACAGCCGATGGAACGGCTATAATTCAGGACAATTCTACTGGGATGCCCATGCAGCTGCAATTACAGACTGTAAACGGTCAAAACGTTTTGACACCTGTTCAAAATCCGGGCTTATTTACCGCAGGAACTAACAGTGGAGTGGTAATCAGAGCCCAAAATCAACAAGGCAAGATAATACAATCCCAACACAGTCCGGGTGCTCAATTCCTTTCACCAAATAGCCAAGTAATGGTCAACAGCCCCAACTTCAACGGCCAATTGAGTCCCTTACTCGCAAACCTGAGTCCTACAAACGTGACCTTCAATACGAGTCCTCAAATGAGATCGGGAAACGTTCAGACTCAAGAATTCATTCAGACCAACCAACTCGGTCAAACACTCATGGTTCCTTTATCTCCGAAACAAGTTCCCATATCCGCAACAAGCAATAGGACTAATTCTACGTTTGTCCAAAATACGACTATAGTACAACAACAGACGACCTTAGTGTCGAACTCCCATAACACGCAGATGTCGTCAATCAATTTGCAGGGTGGAAACTCTAGATTGAGTATAGATCCGAATGTTCTACTAAATCAGAAATCCATTGCGAATCAAAAGAGGTTTAGCCAAACTGGAGAGAGTAGTGTGGTCGAGTTTAAGGATGAAAAGACAGGGACGTTCGATCAAGTGAAAGACGATAAGGCGGACGGTTCAGAAGGGTATGCGAGGTTAATGCAAGAGTTGGGTGGGTCTGGTGTAAGGCACTCTGTTTCGACGCAGACTTTGGGCCAACGAGGGGGGAAGTCCCCTAATACTGCGGGGGGATCACCTCCAGACACAACGACGCATAGTCCTCTCGGTGCTTTGGATGCGGCGCCTAGTCCAAGGCTGTATGCTGCGGCCTCACACTCTACATACGCTGATACAACTACTAAGTCACCTGAACCAGCAGATATGCATTCATCGGTAAGTTATGATTCTATTCTATTATAGTAGGAAATAAATAAAAGGTGTGTGTGTGTGTGTGTGTGTGTGTAATATTTTTGAAACTGATGATTATATCAATAGAAAAATAATTTGTGGTCTTTATGTTCTTGATGTTCTATGTGCTATTTATTTTACATGGTATATTACGACCATTCTGGTGTAGTTGTACTGTATATATCGGTTGTCATCTAAATAGTTACTGGCTTGCCCTCGTGGCTATGGAGGTCAGATGACAATAGCTCTGTGTAAAAATCATTAACCTGTCAAACATAAGGCTAGAATAACAAACATACCATGTAAAAATTTGTGGGGAAAATACTAGGAAGATAACGATATGGCTGACAACTAATTTTGATTCGATTTCGATTTTAAATTTAATAAATGCACGGAAAGAACATAATAAATACACATTAAACAATTATTTGTTAAATTTCAATTATGCCATTTAAACAACCGTTGTGGTACTGAACGTGCTTTTAAAGCTGACCGTTGCGGGTTCGATCCCCGCTCGGGGCAGATGATTGTACTTATATAAACACATACAAATTCTTCGTAATCCGTTTCCGTGCTTATGGTGGCGTTTTAGTGAGTGCAGTCTCACATAACCCGATGGAAGATTTAACCTGCGTCAACAAAAAAGTCCAATGTATCTTCAACTCTGTCCCCATTAAGTTTTCTAACTTTTGCAGGCCATGGTGCAGTGCGTGTCGAGCAGCGAGCAGGACATGGCGGAGTCACGCGAGCGCGCCTGGCCCAGAGATAACGACTCGCACAGTCAGTACAGGCACTTCATTTCAGTTTGTAGTTAACGATCCTTATTCTCATAAGAACATTGGTTCACTTACATGAGATTTAAGTAGTTTTATACACAAACATTAACATTTTATACATGGAATTCCAGCTAGTACTTACTACTTAATATTATCTAAAATATATTTTCAACACTCATAAATTCATAATTTAGTCCGCGAAAGCATGTCACTTTACTATATAGTTCATGATGCTCTCACGGTGTCAATTATTACAATTAGGCTCTTTAATCTAAACAAAATTGTTCACTTTACTTTCTTTTAACGGTGATAACTGAGGTTTCGAGCAAAACAAGCCAGACCAACATAGTTTATAAAATTTAGTTACATGTGTTTTCGACAATTCAAATAGGTTGACTTGACATGCAAAAGGAGTTAATAATAATTTCTTGGTGTGATGGGATAGGACAAACTAACTTTTATTACATTAAAACTTTTTAAAAATATCTAACAATAAGAGAGAAAATCCTGAATTTTTCAAATAGAAGAGCCTATTTGCTATATTTACGTAATAAACGTTAACATTATTTCTTAAAACAGCTACATTCGACCAATTTAATTTGAATTATTATGACAAATTATAAAACAACATTCATTTACACTTTCCAGATATGATGTCAAATATACAATTGATGCGTCTGAACCGAGCCCACAACCCGGTGGAGTCGAGCGAAATGCAATACAATCAAAACATGAATTCCTCCAGTAGCAACCAACACGTTTTGCCGATGACCTCGAGTCTATACGATCGGCCGCAAAGCTATAAACGAAAAAATGACTTTGGCGACGGTTCCACATACAGAAACGACAAAATTATGAGAACTAATTATGGCATGGTCCATGGTTTGCCGAAAGATTACGAAACTATGGGCATCAGTCAAGATAAACAGCAAGTTAGACGATTTTCTGCTTCCGGTAGCACGGAAAGTAGCAACGTTCAGAAAGTATTCGATAGGCATTTAGGTTCAGGCGACGGTGAGTAAAATTTTCTCTCTTAACTAACTTTGTCTACAACGCTTTAACTCTCTGCCGCTTGTCCAATGCAAGTAAATGTGGGAACGCTATTCATCGGCTTACCTGATATTTTACACACATCCACGAAATACCATTCCACGATTCAATTTAATTCGATTAAATATTTTTTGGATTTGACACTGTTAATGAAATATATGTTCGGTTAGATCAGTACCGATAATTGTCTCAATCAAAACGAGCACTCGATATACTGTTCCCTTTCTAAATTTGTTGCTTAATTCTACTAATATGTACAGAACCATATCACGCTTTAGTCACAGCTAACAAAATTCAAAATTTATTTTAATGTTGTGTCTTGTATTGGTTGTCGATTGTCGTGCGTCACGCAAAATTGTAAAATAAAATGCGTTAGAACGTTATCACCGGAGACGGTACTGATGTGTATTGTGGTATATTTCAGCTTCTACATAGTGCGAATATTGGTCATTGGTTTTCTTTTGGTTGGGTTAATACAAGATACAGCTGTTTATAAAGAGTGTACTGGAAACTAATGGCTTTCTGTCGCTTTCCATTGCACCATTCCCGAAGTAACAATTGGCTCACACATTGGGATTCCATTACTAACGCATCATTGTAAAGCCATCATTCTATCTGTTCATCGTTGTAAGTAAAGCACATTCTCATATTACTGTAACCTTCTGCTGGTCACGGGAAGAAATACTTAATTTTATTAACAATATCTCACATAAAGCCAGTTATTTCATTGTTGTCATTCTAGAGTCTTAAAAGTATTTTCAAATTGTATTTAAGTATTTCTGCTCTTGCCATACTTCTGTCTAAGATCGCATACAGATGATTTGTGAAAACATTGTTTTTGTAAATTACTGTCTCTAATCACACTTACAGCAATTAAGCTTATATTAAAATGTTATTGCTCTTAGCTTATGCAATATTTTAAAAATAAAAACTTGTATACATATTTAAACTTGCAACACAAACTGTCAATTGAAATAAAACATTCTATCATAAGTAAACATGTATTAGAATCATAACATTAGTTCAAACAATGTGAATGGTGTCGGTAACGGTGAAGGATAATTAACACAGCGGAGTTAAAACGTGCTTCGATCGGTAGATTCGAACGAGGACGAGTCGGAGGATCGATCGAGCGATAGATCCATTCGGAAGTTCGACGTGGGAGATCTTGTATGGGGTCCGGTGAAGGGTTATTCGTCTTGGCCGGGCAAGTTGGAGGCGAGGGTCTCTGAGACCAAGTGGAGTGTGAGATGGTTCGGCCGAAGTCCCAGTGAAGTGGAACACGCCAAGCTGTTGACTCTTTGCGAAGGACTTGAAGCCCATCACGCCGCAAGAACGAGACATAGGAAGTGAGTTGATCGCGTCGTGGAATTGCATCCGATTTTTATTGGTTGTTGAAGGGTTGAGTGATAGGCTGATAGGGAATGTTTGTACGAAAAACGCAATTTAAAATGGATCTAAATTCTATCGTTGGCCCGTCCGTGTGGGACTGTTCGCGAACATGAATCTCCCAAAAAAGAAGTTTGTTATTGAGGACTATATTTTATACATCGTCGAAAAATGACTAAATGTCACACGATGACATGGTCGCTTAAGTTTCATTGTCCGAACAATTCTTTAGTACCTCGTGCGTTGTGCACACGATCAAATTTGTCATGTCAAATGCATTTCCCGTCGCGTCCCATGTGTGCGTGGGCCATAAACCACATTTAAGTGACAAGTCATGAGTTTTCTATATGACAAAATAATATACAAAAAAGCCTAAAATGTTGACATTCCCTGTTCTTTGCCCTTTTCGATACCCTTTATACTGCTTCGATACTAAATATGCGTAATGTTTGTATTTTAAAGTTACGGTTTTGTTCAAAAAAAAATTGAAATAGCAAACAATAGGTTTATGAGAGACTTGTATTAGAAATATTATATTCCTATAAAAATCGAATGCAATACTGTAATATCTGTACAGTGT
>DVVJ01000347.1:0-15862 GCA_018234505.1 Junonia neildi neildi
TAAGGTTCTTTTTTAAAAACCTCACCATCATTCAAATTGAATTTTAAAAAAAAATGTCAAATTTTAGTACCTATTCTGATTACGTGTAATCATAGTAATTATATTATACGTGTTATAAATAGTTATTAGTTGTGCAAAAACAAGTTCACTAAATGTTTTACGGTATTACATAATTTCACTTTCATAATTGCTTTTTTTGAGTTCAATTGAAGTGGGTCGTGAAGACCGGAACATTACGGTGGTGTTTTTTATGGTTGTCATAAAACCAGACGGTTTTTACTGATGCAACCTATTTAGCAAACTACAAACATTGGAGATCCGATTATCTGGACGGATTTTTATCATAAATTTTCGGATAATCGAATAAAGAAAGAAAATCATGTTTATACTACATTAACATAACTTTATCTCTGAGCGGATGTGAGAACTAGAACTCTAGCGTCCGAAATGTGCCGTTCAGATTCCTAATAATATAATAGGATAGGATTCCTATCTATAAAAATGATAAAAATTAAATAATCTTGCTGATTATTTCGCTATGCAATTCTAAGATTAGATCCAAGTAAGCCTTTACTTACTTACCTCTGTTATTTAAAGCTTTCCTATTTCTTTCAGATGCATACACTTATGCTAATTTGCTAACATTTTATTATTTTCGCGTTTTTCCGGAATCCATCAAAATTTATAATTTCCGCTTCATTTATAGTTTTAGGCAAAAATCCAAAGAAATGCCTTTTCTAATTTGCTTAAACATAAAAACGTACTTTTGAAGTTTTTCTTTCCCCCGCTAAAGAGCGAAAAACAAAATACCGTTCCTTCTGCCAAAGTTAACAAAACAAAGCTTATTATCTTGTC
This sequence comes from Junonia neildi neildi, assembly GCA_018234505.1. NCBI lineage: Eukaryota > Metazoa > Arthropoda > Insecta > Lepidoptera > Nymphalidae > Junonia > Junonia neildi. The sequence continues at coordinate 856 of DVVJ01000347.1, forward strand.
TTCAAACAACGTTTTTTATTGAGTACTGACGTTCTGAAACACGTTACGTGCGTGGAATTGCGCAATACTCGAATCTATGACGGATGTTAGATCATTGGTATCGGGTTTTGGCTCTCGTTGTTATTTATTTCTTACCAACTTTTGCTCCCGGCTTCGGCCGTGTGGACGTTGTGTATAAGGAAAGTAGAACCCTCGGGAACAGCTGAATTTTTCCAAAATAGAAAATATCCTATTATTTAATCTGAGCTTCTATCTTTATGAAATTTTATAACGCTTAATGTTGTTAAAAATATATTGTTTAACAAACCCTGCCTAAAATGATTCTGTTGTTTACACAATTCATGTATCGACATTTATATATACCTATGTATGTATGTCGCGGTGTTATTGTAAGCCGATCTATAAATTCACAAATAATTGTCAATCATCTCCTTTCCAAACAAAGTGATACGAGCCAAATAGTTACAATGTAATTTCACTAGGTACATAAAGTATATATTAAACATTATCGATCAATGAGAGATATATTAGTATTTCATTTGATAAACACTATTAAACTGCTGTAAATTCTATTTCAGTACTTTTTTCTTGTCAATCAAATCATTTTCTATGAGAATAGAGTTCGCTTAGAAATAGTTTTAAATCGCTCACATTTTTAAGTAACAAAAAACCTTATATACTAGTTATACGTATCATGTTCCCTATTTATTATTTATTTTATAAAATGTAGTTTCTAGAAATATCTATAGATTTGCCTTGGGAAGCTTTTAGAACTGAAACGCAAATCGTCCAAACGTATCGAACTGACTAATTATAAATTAAACAATTTCGCTTTCCTGTTTGTTATACGATTTTCGCGAAATACGCATTTACGATTGGAGTTTCTACGTTAAACTAAATCAGAGCTATAATAAATTTCGCTTCTGTTTTCGATATTCTGACGGTTTTAAAAATTCTTGGCAAAACTAATATCTCCTTTGCCCAATATAGAATGTTTTCGGTCAATCCTTTAGGTGTAAAGAGTTTAATATATTGTCATTACTTTTGCAAAGTTTTTTGCAATTTTTCAAAGACAACAAACATCGTAATAAATTGAACTTAATGCGGCTTTTTATGTTTTTCGACTCTAAAGATATTATAGGGATTATCAAGATAATTTACATTTTTGTCGCTTTTGAAATAGGCTATGTAGTTGTCAGTTGTCAGCAGAAAATATTAACCCGGCTATTATATTGTAACATGACACTATATTATGTGTGTTTTTTTCCATGATAGACCTTATTGGCATAATGTATTTGATTCGCTGTAAGTAAATAAGTAGGTCTTACATATATTTACTTACAGTTAATCAAATTACGATAGAAAAAATACTTTCTGCATTCTACTTATTTTATAAGACATAATATTAGTAAAATCCTTATTAATATTATAAATGCGAAATTACAAAGCCGACAAAGGTGATTTCAGAAATAACAATTGTCTACCAATAAAAATAAATAAAAAACGTACCTATATTTAATATTAGAAGTTAAAATGTAGTTCAAGTATCGGATATATGTTTAGTTAATGCGCCTGCGCAGTTGTAATGCTTCAAGGTTGAATTCGTGCGTAAGTAAACAAATTAAACTTTCCCGAAGGACCGTGTATTTTGAAGGTTTAACGGGCGTCATTCGGGATTGCACTTCGACATCTACGTAAACTAAAATAGTCGAGCGGCCACGACTGCCCGGCGACCGAGTTAGCCGGCGCAGTGCGTTCGCGGAGACCTCTCACGCCGGTTCTATTTCCAACCGATGTCCCGACGCACACCGCGCGTCCGCGACACTAATACTGCACGCAACAGAACTGCGTGAAATGGCACTGGACTTTCACCACGGGAAACACTTCCGCTTATGTAGGAAACGCAAATAATACACACGCGTCAGCCAAGATGCCGCACGTTAACTCAGATTCTAAAACGCCGAAAGGAATGGCCACCAATCCTCTCAGTATTCAGATACCAGAATCAAAAATGAATGGAACATCAGCTCCAACTAATGGAATATTGTCGCCGAATTCCGATGGGATGCTCTCGCCGCCCATATTGGATGCGACACCTAAGAAACCACCCAAGCCACCGTTAGGAAGGGCTATACTGCCGGTGAAGAAATCTAAGACACTGCCAATAGAGTTCGAAGAGAAAGTTCCATCTAAGGTTTCTACCGGCCTTCTGAATGGTAAAAAACTTTTCGTTACTAAACCTTTGAAAGAGGTTCGTACGATAGCTCAAACTACAACTGACAATGGAAATTATTTAACGACTCGCTCACCCAGTCCATCATACAAAAGAAGTATGTCGCTTTCGGTGGAAACAGGTTCCATAGCAGAACTCGCTAAGCGACACGGTTCAAATAGTAACCTACTCATCTCACGGTCACCGAGTCCTTTGTCTTATAGCAGTGTAAAAAGTTCAGCTAGCCAATATTCAACGTGCAGTAGCAACGGAACGTATGTTCCTTTATCTCGTTCTTCTAGCATGAATTCGACGCTTTACAACAGGAGTCCAACTCCTCGTAGAATGTATCCACAGACTTGTGACAAATCAGATACAGTTGATCTAAAGGAATTAAGCTCCAAGGAACAGGCTCCAGTCGTCTTCGATGCTAATCTATCGTTTGTCCTTGGTTGTAAAAACAGCCGGTGAGACAGAGGTTTAAACCTATTGCGGCACATTTAGAAGAAGGGACATCATCAAATTATTTAAGTTCGAAAATTGACAACTTTTTAAAGAGAACCGATCATGTTATGGATGAGTGGCGAAGATTAGGCCACAAAGATGAAGCCGATCTGGATATGTACTATGACGGCAAAAGAAGAAAAATTGGGAGATCTAAATCGGCAACAAATATTATGATAAAAGGCTTTACATTGTTCAGCCGCAGTGGAAGCAGAGCTAGTAGCGTATGTCGATCTTCCAGAGGAATCTCTGAAGATAGAACAACCGTTTCTGAAATGGACGAGGTCAGTGAGTCATGCTGTTAACATTTTTAATGCTAGAAATATTTTGTATGACGTGTAAAAGTATGTATCTAAAAAAATAACAAAATTCAATAATAAATTATCGTTGGCCGTTAGACAGTTTCACGCGCTAACAGTGGCGCTTGGGACTCGGTCGCTATTACCGCACAGACGCGACGATTGCCAAGACCTTTATTTTTTCATTGTTGACTTCTTACGCTGACTTTTACAAATGCGTAAGATTTTTGACTGTCCGTCATATTGAGTGTGCGTTGTCATATTTTAAGAGGCGGAAGTTTTTCCTCCATAGTTTTGAAATTCGGGCGTAATTTGACGGGTGTACGGATTTAAACCGATGGGAAATTCCGAATGCGCTTGGCAAGCGACGATGCGTTGAAGCAAATGCAGATCCATCAAATAGTTGTTACAGATAGACCTCCCACTCTCTTCTAACGCGTTCCAATTTTAACCCGTTCTCTGAGTTATCACCACGTCGTTAGTGCCCATTCATTATTATAATCATTTTGTTGTTTGAAACATTATGAAGAATCCTTTAAAGATACCGACCAGAGCTTCAACTGTCGCGATGCAAATCAAAGTCGTTTTCCTGTAAACATAAAAATGTTTACAGGAAAACGACTTTGATTAAAAATTGTAACATTACGTTGAAAAACGTGAGCAATATTAAAGACGCTTAAAAATATTTTTCTTTTTATAGGACTTGCTGGATTTTATATAATTGAACAATATATGTTACTACGTGTTCTTATAGTATTTGAGACTTTGTAACACCAGTTAAATAATTCAGCAACATTTGACGTAGCGAACCCTGAATCAAAATTATTGACAGTTTACCTTGCTCTACATTATGTATGCGGTGTTTAATGTCTTCGTCCCGTTTCGAGATGTAAATAACGACTTTGATATATTATGAACGTACTACAGTTTGCGTAAAACGATTGGAAATTTTGTAACTGCGAGTAACTACTCGCAGTTACAAAATAACGGTCTTACTATTATTAGTTACAAAATAATCTTACGGTCATATTTTTATAGAACTCTTAATAATTTTAAGATTAAATATTCCTATTCATTTAATATTATGAAAAGGCTCTGTGTTAAAAATCTTCTAAAGGCCGATTCATTTTAAATGCCTACAAAATATACTAACATGTTTATAGTAAAGAGGAGTAATCCAAGTATAGTTCTTTTAATTTACTTATTGCAATTATACTGTGTTAATTTATTATTTTGAATTATCATTTAATTGCTCTGAGAAGTTTTGGCATGGCAATCGGAATTTATATTTTATTATTCATTGGCTTAGGCATCAGAATTGTCGTCTTTATAACTTCCTGTTTAGAATATTTAGTAGAATATATTTGATCTTAACGGTGGCTGCATTTCGCTTTTGCAATAAAATTGTAGCTTCTCCTTTCCTCGTTCGACAAATAGCTTCTAAGCGATATTCCATAATATTTTTGAGACAAGAACCAAACTTTACTTTGTACATGGAGGTACTTATTATTTTTATTATAGTTGCATTTCGTTATTAGACCATTTGATAAAAATTTACTTTTCACGATTTTTTTCACATGACACTTGAACTCCACAACCATACTACTTACACCACGAACAAAAATCTGAAAGTCAGCGGGCTACCAACTCGCTTCCGGTTCTAAATTCCGAAAAATCGAGACTGTTTCAAATCCCCTTGGTCACCCCTACTTTAGGATACTTGTAGTTAACGATCTCGTATAAAACAAAATAGATAAAATTGTCGGTATTTCAGATATTCTGATTAATTATAACCTATGTATCCTGGCCTACTAGACAGAAACAACGGAAAGACATCTTCGGCATCGCACCACATAAATAACTTATGCAGAATTCTTTACTATCCACTGAAGCTGCGCCAAAATATTTCACAGCAATGATTAATTTAGTATCGAACTGAAAGATTGTTATATGTTACCAATTAGAATCATGTACGTGTTTTGTAACATCGCCAAAAAATTATCTCGAAATAATGTATTTTCGAATTGTTTTGACAAAAATTAGCTTATGTTAGTTGTTAGCTGTTAGTTTTAACTTTTGCTAATTTTCGTTTATTTGTATTTATTGATATAAGTTCAGTTTTCGTTTTAGTAGTAAGCTAAACTTGCCATGTAATCAATATACATTAACAAGTAAACTTATACACAAGATTGCAAATCAATTTTGCATAATACTCGAACAGACAGACATTAAAATTACAGTTTAATAATAGTAAACCTGTATCAGATTGTTATTTCTAAATTTAACTTATGCGCGTCCGTTTGTTTGGGTTTAGGATAATCTGTAATTTAAGGCATGTTTAGACTGCTAAAGCGATATATCGCTCACGATAATTAGAACAAATTAGCCTTTAAACATACAAACTCCATTTTGCAAAAATCTTTACCATTATCGTATATTCTTAAGTTTTGTTTCTACCATATAAAGGTTTACGATGAATAAAACTCCTTAATCTTCTCTTTAATAAAAGAAAAGGCCTTTGCTCTGTGGGACATTTACTACTACTTTACTTTAGGTATATAAAGGTTGCAGACACCCTTAACGTTTCTATAAAGACTCCTCGAGTAGTCATGTCAGTAACAAAATAAGAATAAATAGCTCATAATAAAGTTGAGACTATATGCTAAATTCCCTTCCAGCTGTCAGAAGTCGGCGGCGAACTAGCCGAGGAAAGGGCGGCGGCCGCGCTAGCAGCGGAGCGAGCAGACGCCGAGGCAGCCGAGCGGCTGCGAGTTGAGAGGGACAATAGGGAGCTGCAGGCCAACAACCAGAGGCTTCAGCAGGTAATTGACTTTAAAGGTTGTTTCTGTCCCAACCCAAAACCAACTGGGTTTTGTTAAGGTATCGAATTGTATCTATCCCTTATATCCCTTGAATTGTAAATTTACTTTTGAGAAACTGAAATTATACATTAACCAAGCGTTAGAGATATATAAGAGATATGTGGGAACACATCCAAACTTCTAAAAACCTTTTTATACGCTTAGGAAATTTATTTCAAAAAATCATTTCTAATATTCTTTTGCGATTTTTAAAGAGATGGCTGTGCTCTGACGCATCATTTTAGTCTACGCCGTATTTGTCAGTAAAGATTTGCTAAGGAGAAGATTTGACTTGCGTCACACCTACTTTAAAAAAAAACAAAGTATTATAAAACAAATGTTCTTTTCTAGGCATCAGAACGCTTAGAACTCGAACTCCTACACTGGCGTTCAGCTGAGAACGGCGGAGCAGAACCATCAGACTCCGAGGGTTCGGAAGCCGAGGTGGGGGCCAATGGGGACAAGTACAAGAGGCGCTTCGAGAGGGCCCATCGCGAGCTACAGCTGCTGCGAGCTCAGCTGCGGCGGCAGCATGAGGATGACCTCGAGCAGCTTGTGACGGTGAAGAAGCAGCTTGAGAAGAAGGTAAGATATTTCAGGGAGTTTGGAAACTGTCCTGAACTGTCACTACATCGGCTATCGATCTATCAAAATTCCCTCTAGTTTTGGAGTAGAACCTTAAGACACACCGTTGTGCCCAATCATTATATATTCATCATTTCTTAGTTGTCCAATGCCGAATTGTTGGACCATCTAGCAGGGCTAAGGTTGCTATATTTCGAACTAAAGTAATATTTAAATAAGATTTTTTTCAGAACCGTTTTTAGTTTTGTCATAATTGACATATTGGGTACAATTATTCTCGTCTACATTTAACCTAATTTTAAAAACTATAAAATTAAAATATCAGCTCTAAATTATGTCAGCTTGGTAACCAATAAAAAACTGCACGGATGTGTTTTTCATGCAATAAATGAAATTAGGCCAACAAAGATATTCCAGAAAAACCAGACACAAAAATCTATCCGGCATCATTTATATTTTATCAAAGCGCGTAATTGTAAACGGAATCGTGTCTTAAATTCGGGCCGCGATACGATTTGTTATATTTTATCTCGATCCAAAGCCCCAGTTATCTCTGATCATCCTTGATGGCGATGATGCTGATAATAGTATGAAATTTAGACGCCGATAGTACGAGACAATCATTACACCATTACAAAGTATTTAATGTGAATTCTATTTATAATTGTGTAAACGTGCGATGGAAGACGAAATCGAGGAGGTCAGTGTACTTTAGCAAAGGACATTTGTGTGAATTTTTTTAAAGAAATTTTATTGTGAAACGTATTAATAATTCGTTTTGGCGTTGGTCCAAATCGAACGGATCGACAGATGACTGGGATTACTTTTTATATCTAGCCTTAATCACGGTTTCGTCATAGTAAATATAATTGCTATTGTGTAATACGAATTGATACAATGTTTATCTTGCTGAAGATAATGGCATTATTGTATATTGAACTATAAATTAATGTCCAAGCTAACGTTTTTTAGAGTATTTACGAGTGGGATAATGTTTCAATTATAGCGTATTTTGATTTAAATGATATATCTTGATCATGATATATATTGACGTGATATGATCCAGTGCATGTGTATTAATTGTCTCATCTGTCTGACAAGTGAGCACGTGTTATAATGATACACCATAGTATAGAGGTATAGATGTTACATCGATTCAGATGATTCCTGTGTTAGGTGATATTCTTGAGATAAATTGTTGAAAAAACAGCAATGATATCGTTTTAAGTTGTTTATAATGTGAATATTTAACATTTATTAATTATAATTAGTATGTGGTGACACACCGTATCCCAGTTTTATTTTAGCGTAAGCTTGAGATAAAATAAATATTTAAAATTATTTAAGTTTTTAATAAATAATGTTTATGTATGATGCCTACAATATAAATTGTACAATGTCATACCAACACATTTCACCCAATGTCGATCTGCTCTCCACATAGAAACCATTCAATTTTATACTTATATCAGTAACGGAAAGAGTGTACATTCTAACGATAAACTGAACTTTGTCAATATTTATTCTTATCATTAAAACAAAATATTTAATGCCACTTTTACTAGCAATATAGTTAATGTTCTTAAAGGGATTCTACGCCTAATTTAGAGCTCAAATTAATTTTCATACTAGATTTATGTGAATATCTAGCAGTATTAATAGTGTATTAATGTGGGCAGTGGACGTATTGCGAATCTCGCAGCCTCACACATAACCCGACCCAGAAGTCGGTCATCTATGAAGATTTACCTACTGTGTATCAACATAAAAAGTGTGTTATTGTATAAATAGTTAATAAAATAATGATTTCTTCTGGAAAGGTGCAAGATGCGTACGAGGAAGTGGAAGAGCAGCGCGCGGTAGCGGCGCAGTGGAAGCGAAAACTGCAGAAACTGACCAACGACATGGCGGACCTTCGCTCGCTCCTTGATGAACAGGTTAATTGGCATATATATAAAATACCTGCTTGGTGTGATAAACGCAACCAATCGATATAGTAATTTACTTGTGTACTAAATTGGACTATTTAATTCATGTGCTCAGTGTTAAAGAAAATCCTCATATACAAGTATTGAAATTTTAAAAAAGCTTCCGATAATATATTCGAACTCTTGACAGTATACACAATAATTACATTAGGATTTTAATAACATTACCGTGGAAATTCAAGTCTTCTTGCTGTAAAAATCCTCATTATAGTTCAGTCACTTGGAACGTCTGGAGATTTCATCCTAAACTATAGGTAAAATTAATTTTGATTATGTCTGATTTCCAAAATAAAATTAGATATTTCGTTTAGGTACTCCGACAGAGACACATGTATATTGCAAACTGACATTTCAACCTTTTAACTCCCCTAAATTTCCCTACCGAGGGTTAAGATACATCGTAAAAGAGTTATTATTGATAACAAATATTCCTCCTTTGTTTCCAGACTTGCCGCAACAACCTCCTCGAGAAACGTCAGCGCAAGTTCGACGCAGAATTACACAGCGCTCAGGAGGAGCTGAAGAGGGAGCGGGCGGCCAAGGAGCGGCTCTCACGCGAGCGCGACCAGGCGCACGCGGAGAAATACGCCCTGGAGCAGAGCCTCTCTGTGAGTACCAGTGATGAGTGGGAATTAAGTAAATTAGCACAAATGTGTGTGCGGATATTGGCCTATAATAGTTTAACCGCAAAATGAAGTTCTGATATTTAAAGAAATAAGTGAATTGGTCCTTCGAGCCGTGTGCAAAAATATGTACTTCAAATGTACAATAATATGGAACAAATACTTAAAATAAGCTATATGTCCCATATTCTTGTATTCTGTATTGTTAAATTTCTTAGTGACAGCATTAAATTAAAATAAAATTAAATTAAAAGCAGCGTTTAATTTTGTGAACTACATAGTATGAAAATTACCCAAAAAATAACATATTGAAAAAAAACTGTCTACTAATCAATAAATTATAAACTAAGACGTGTATGTGTATAACAAAAATAAATTGCCACAATACTCAAGAAACATTTTTACTGGTACAGGAAGCTCGTCTAGAGATCGAGCTAAAGGAGGAGCGTCTGGCAGCAGCAGGGCGCGAGCTGGAGGAGCGCGGCGGGGGAGGGGACGAGCTGGCGGCACTGAGGCGAGCTAGGAGTGAGCTGGAGCGACGCGTGCGCGACCAGGAGGAGGAGCTGGACGAGCTGGCCGGCCAGATACAGGTAACTATGACTGTGAGGCCAGGAGGGGTGTGCGGAGTGAGGAGAATCTCCCACAAGGAGAGGAGCGCAGGGGGAGGGGTGAGTTAGCGGCACTGAGGCGAGCCAGGAGTGAAATGGAGAGACGCGTGCGCGACCATGAGGAGGAGCTGAACTTCATGTATCTCTTGTTTGGTCATGTAGTTATAAAGAGCGTAATTATTTAAATTTAGACACCAATATGCCATTTCTGAACTTTACTTTTATATAATGTCTTACAACGTGTTCCATTCCACCAGCTCCTGGAGAGTTCCAAGCTGCGTCTGGAGATGTTACTGGAGCAGCAGCGCAAGGAGGCGCGCCTGGAGGCGGCCGCCAGGGACGACGAGATGGAGGAGACGCGCGCCAACGCCTCTAAGAAACTTAAGAGTTAGTGGCGTTTTACTTTTCTAGTTAGAAAACGATGCTCATCTTTAAATCACTTTAATTTACTTTACAGAAAGGCGATTATCTTTGTGACCCTTTTGTGTGTCATAACGTGATATCCTTGTTGTTGTGAATTGCTTTAAAAATTTAAGTACGATTCAGAATCGCGTCAATATCAACAGAGTTTTAAGAAAGGTATTTAAGCCATGTTTAGTGTTCCTAAACTTTCAATAGTAAAAAAATAACAACCGCCCCAAAACATTGGAGACAGACATGTCACCCATTCAGTCATAAAATTATAACCAAATGCTAAACTGTCTGTCTTTCTCCAGTGCTAGAGAGTCAACTCGAGAGTGAGCACGCTGAGCGCAGCTTACTATTACGAGAGCGACACGAGCTGGAGCGCCGCCTCGCCTCGCTGGAGGAGACAGCAAGGGCAGAGAACATGGAGCAGGCGCAGCTGGTGCAGCGGCTCAAGAGGTAGGCTAACCTGACTATGTCAACTACGTGCATGCCTATATGTTGGTGAGATGAAGAAGTGAAAGGGGGAAATCTTAGAGTAGACAAAATTTGGTCAATCGGGTGTTAAACTTTGGAACAAAACCTGATACTTACGTTATCGATGCGTTTAAGTTGCCCCCCTCCCCTTCCACAAATTAATATGTTAAAGATATTTTATACAGAACAAATTAAAGATGATCTTAGGACCATTAAATATTTTAATATATTGCAAAGCTTTCTTTGTAAATAACACGTGTCTTTTCTTACAGAGACCTCAAGAGATACCGTGCACTGCTGCGAGATGCACAAACAATGCTCGAGCAAAAAGAAAAGGAGGGCGGCGGCAAGGCGCAGATTAGGCAATTAAAGAACCAGGTATATATATTTCGACCGACATTATTAACATAACAAAAGTTAAACTCCTTTTATTTCTAAATGGTAAAATAAATTAATACAAGTAATAATTTCCAAACAAAATTAATTAAATTCAGATGACAAGAAAACACGATTACGTGATCACTGTGATAAATGTGTGTACATTAACTGTAATTTTTACTTAAAAAATAAATTTATATCACAATAAAATACCATTTCTATGAAATCTAAGTACCGAGTAAATACAATCACATTCACCTACATACTTACCTCCCGCCAGGTGGAAGACCTCGAGCTAGCATTACGCGCGGCGAACAAAGCGCGCGCCACCGCAGAGGCGGAGGCATCGGAGGCGACCGCGGCACTAGAGGAGGCGTCGCGAGGCAAGAACGAGGCCGCTGAGAGGGCACTCGCTGCGTCAAGAGATGCTGCTGCCGCGCGTGCATCGTTAGACGACGCGGAGGAGGAGGCCGCTGAGGTAGCTATATAGTGATGTGTAGCGGTTAGTTTGAGTGTGACAAGAACGAGGCCGCTGAGAGAGCGCTCGCCGCCTCACGAGGCGCTGCTGCCGCGCGTGCGCAGTTAGACAACGCGGAGGAGGAGGCCGCTGACGTAGCTATATAGTGTTACATAGTGGTCAGTCTAATCGTGGCGCTGGAAGGGACGTCACGTGGGAGGAACGAGGCCGCTGACAACGCGGAAGAGGAGGCTGCTGAGGTAGGAGGGCATTTGTGGTATTGGTCCAATAGCGATGGTAATAGTCACTGGTGAGATTGTTGTTTACTACATATTTATTGGATAAATCGATGGTAAAAATAATAAAATGAATAAGATCCACAATACATTTTTTAATTTACATGAAAGACATGGTATTCCTCGTAAAATTACCTTTGGTGAAAACATATTATAAATTCGAAAATAATTTACTTTGCAAAATAATATCATTCTAATCAATTAATCATTTATTATTTGTCTATCCCAGCTGTTAAAGAAGTACCGCGCGAGCACGAGTGCCCTCTGCGCGGCGCAGGCGGAGGCGCGCGAGGCGGAGAGCCGCGCGGAGGCGGCGGCGGAGGAGGCGAGGCAGGCGCGGGAACGACTCGCGGAGATCAGCGCGAGGCTCGCGCATGCGGAGGCAGGACACTCGCACGAGCATCATGAGGCTGAGCGGCGGCTAGAGCTGCGCAATAAGGTAATGTACCAAAGCATAAACGTACACACGTTATATTTTGTTATTTAGATTGAATGAAAAAATTACCATTTAACAAACTTATAATTAAACAATAGAAAAAAAGAACTAGCGATGAAAAATTTAGAATATGATATCAAAAATAATTTTACCGCATTTTTGTTCTTTTCTTGACATTTACGTCTTTATTGGTCACGTATTCAGTATACGTAGTCAGTAATTTTGAGTTAAAACGAAAGCGACAATTTATATCTTATTCATATTGACTTTAATTGATGTTAACACCAAACTTTCATTTCTGACAACACTTACCAAAAATTATCGAATAAAAAAATAAAATACCTATCTCAACACCCCGTATATGTGTGCTCAGGAATTAGAGTCAAGCCTGGAACTAGAAGCGACATCCCGCGCGCGGCTGGAAGGGCAGCTGGCTCGCCTCCGGGACGCGCACGAGCAGCTCGCCTCCGAGCTCGCCGCCGCGCGCGCTAGGGACCACCTCGCCGCTGAGGAGGCGCGCAAGCTGGCCAGGCAGCTCAGGTACTGTAGACTGGAGATATGTTCATAGAAACTTTCATACAAGCTCGAATGATAGATGGACTGACGTTACCGGTATCACATGTGATATAATATACAGATGTTGATATTTTACCTAATTAGTAAATAAAAACCGTTTAAATTCTAATCATATCAGTTGGATCAGTTTAATAAGGAAATTACAAAATTTTATCTTTACGAGCAATATTTTCATATGGTTCTGTATGTTTTATCTTTCAAAATTACTTGTTTGATAATTATTTAGAAATATAGTTTTTTTTTTTAATTTTTCAAATAGATAATAATTCAGTAGCAATTCTCATTAAAATTCAGATTGCTTATCAATATCCATTTGATTATTCACCTTTATACCCGACAAACTCAATCCCTCCATTAAAAATAACAACAAAATTTCTACCATCTAAACAGAGAGCTAAAAGAAGAGAACTCATCGCTCAACGCCAAGCTAAGCGAGGCTTGCCGCGCCAAGTCCACCGCAGAGGCGGCAGCAGCGGCGGCTGCAGCGGAGGCGGCCGCAGCGAGAGACGAGGCCAGACTCGCAGCACGACGGGCCACTGCGCTGCAAGAGGCCATCGCTGGAGACCTCTCTAGTCCTGGTGATTCGAGGGATACTGATAGGTGAGATATTGTTGATAAATGAGGTTTTTTAATGTGGCTGGTGATAAGATTCTAAAAGTAGAAATCAGGAGAAAAAAGTAAATTGCACTAAATCGCTATTTTCGATACACAATGTAACAAAGAAAACGTTATTGATATGGTTCCCGTGGTCACTGAATCATATCAAATTAATGCAGAAAAAAAAAATCGTCCCAAAAGGCACAACACTTTTCGTCTACGTAAAATTTTGATACTTGTCAGGTTTTTTTATGCATAGTAACAGCCTGTATATATACCACTGCTGGGCATAAGCTTATTAGGGAGAAGGTTAGGAGTAAGGTTTTTAATGCATAAAATATTGATAAAAATTTATAATATTTTTTTTCTTACAGTGATAACGACAGCTACAGCTCTGACGAATCCATAGGAACATTCCTAGCGAACCACAAGCTGAGCCCGTCGGCGCCCTCGCGCAACAGCATACAGCTGGACTCCCAAAAGTAAATATCCTTTTCTGTGCCTTAATTTTGTTCTTGGAATATATAATTATTCATAATTTTTACACTTACAATGTTTCTTTAAATGAAACAAATCTCGAGTATAATAAATTAAATGAAAAAAATCACAGTCATGGTCATTATACGCACAAAAATTTAGTCGAGATGATTTTCCATCGGATAAAAATTCCTTTAAGAAATGTTTACTTCGCATTATCATAATAATTTATTATGACAATGCGCAAATAGAGGCACAAACACAAATATTCATAGATCCATATTTTTCCCAGATCTCACAGCCCGGAAGGCCGTCAGAGCCGCACTAGCGTCGGCTCCGGCTCGAAGCTCAGCCCCGCCAAGGACTCGCTCGCATAACAGCCGGCGGCCGGCGGCCTGCTCGCCTCCGCGCTGCCGCTGCTCTGCACCGCGCTCTGCACCCGACAGAGGCATGAGACCACGCATCGGGTCATCGAGTGAGACGTCATGCGATGGTGACGTCATGACATCGGAGGTCATAAAGACGTCGTGACGCGAACACATCGCGATGTGACGTACGTATCGGAGGTCATAGATACATCGGAGGTCACGCTCATCGTAACATGGAGACGCCAAAATGTCACAGACACATCGTGACATAGAGACATCGAGATGTCACAGACACATCTAGATGATGCAAACACATCGATCCATGAAGACAGAAAACATCGTGATATAACGATCCAAGACATAAAAGCATCTTTGTCGAATATTACATTGTGGCATCCGAAATCATATTGAAATGTCAGCCAAAGATATGATATGACAGTCCGAGACGTCGTGACGTCAGCCGCGAACATCGTGACGTGACGTGACAGTGACGAGTGCGTGCTATAAACTAATTATGTGTACAGTGTATGTTGTGACTGACTAATTTAAGAATGTCCGAGAATATTGATTCTGTATCTAATCACCGGTTTTTACAGTTGATCGTCAGTGCTATGGTAAATCCTAAATATCACCGATGACTAACAATTCAAAGAAATCCCTTACTAAAAATACGAAATTGATCCATCTATGTGCCAACGAAATTCGTAAAGACAGTTAATGAAAAGCGACAAATTGTCTGAACATTTCAAAATTACGTAAATTGTAAAACATTGCCTCAATATGAAACTATATGCATGGTAGATAATCTGATATATAGTAGAGAATGCTTTAAAACTTTTATACACTTTTTAACCGATTTT
>DVVJ01000348.1:0-15855 GCA_018234505.1 Junonia neildi neildi
ACCTTCTCCCTAATAGGAGAAGAGGCCTATGCCCAGCAGTGGGATATGTACAGGCTGTGTTACGTTTACGTTTTTATCGTATGATTATTTTTTTATAAAGATACAAATAAAAATGAAGGACTTAAAAAATAAATGTCAATTAATTTACAGATGGGTAATTTTTCATTTTATTATAATTAATAATAATTTTTTTTTCAATATTTCAACCTTCTAATGAAAGACCGGTATCAATACCTAGCTATTTTAATATAATAATACAAATTGTGTAAATTGAAATGGTTAATTAGCTAACAAATAAAACTATACGTAATTTTCGTTTAAAAAATATAAATTTAAGGTTATCTTGACGAGTTTGAGAAAAAACAGCTATTGATTCGTTGCTGGTCTATTACAAGCAAAAAAATAATTTTTCAAAATACATCGATTTAAAGCTATTATGAGGTTATTAAACATAATTTAACAGCAGAAGCTACATTGTAAAATAATTGATTTGCCGACGGCTGTAATTACAATTACTACGTGACGTTAATAGAATCAATTATAATAATAATCGATTCCAATTATCAGTAAAGAGAAAGACATAGATAGTTTTTTACGAACAAAAAGATATTTCCACAAATATTACAGAATTTATAATTTTCAAAATTTCTTGCACGAAAAAAAAAACTACAAAAAATTCACGCATTAAATTCTTAATCAATAATATAATTAATAACAGATAATCTCAAGCTACTCGCGAAGATAAAAAAAACCTTAAAGTACACTTAATTTTAAAAGCAAGTATCCGCATAGTCACATTTTTTGCACTTAGGTTGACTTTTATACCGTTTAACTACACCTTATGCTTTATATAATAGAGTTCATTTTCGCTTGATTAAGGGTCAAAGCGATGTCAGTTTGTCTTTATCAGCTGCAGCCAGTGGCCGATGCGCCGAGTAAATTTATTAACTGTGATACGCATTCAGTGTAGCGAGCTAAAAGGTGATTTTAATTAATATTAATTACCCCCACACCTCTAATTAATGTAATTCGCGAGATAAGACGCCTCAGAGTTGTCACGCCGGGTGGCTTTACGTCGGACATGCGAACATTATTATGCATTTTATATTAAAAGTGCACCGTCAATCATTCGCTTTGATATCATCGAAATATTTGCGTGAATAATGAAAGGATTATCTCAGGCTTTTACGAAACAACTCTGGAGTTAAAATCTTATAAGTAATAGGCATGTATTTTAATGCCTAATTTGCAAATTTTACAATAAATTACCACCATATTTTTATATTCATATAAGGAATAATTTATGCTAAAATGCTATGAAATTAGCAAATGATCGAAGGCAAGCTTAGAACTCTATATGATATCTATGAATCATTTATAAATTTATTATATTGTTAAAAATGTAAATATTAAATCAGTTTTAATTTAAATATTCTTCATATTTAACATAATTTAATTTATCGGTATAAGTAGAATAGTTCGCTTTATGTCTATGTGTATCAGATATAAATGACTAAAGATTCAGATTATTAATTTGTTTATTCCTTTTTGGATAGTTTTAAAGTATAGAAAACTTACTCCTATTTATTATATGTATAATAGAATTTATACAAATATGTTTCTCATACGAAAACGCGACTGGCAAATGTTCTTTATTAGTTGTTAGGTATAAGGAAATATTTATTGATCCTAAAAATCACCTATACGTTAAAGGGGGACTAAGCAAGATACCATCAAATATCCTACTCTAATTCTTGAATGTAGAGGAAAAATAAACAATTATAAGAGCAAAAAAAAAGCTAATGGTTGATGTGAAAAAGGGACCATAAATATCTATTCATGGTCACAAAGTTTCGCAGACATCCATATCTAGTTATCTCAGATTATGATGACTACCTGTTTTATTCTAACCAGACGAGTACATGGGCAGATGGATTTGTGATGTGAACAAAATATACTGTATTGATTTGACTAAACTCTATAATAGAGTAGCTTCATATAATATATCAGATTAACACATAGGCTAATTTATCATATTCAGCTGAACGGCAGTTCATTTAATACAAAATAACAATATATGGCAAAATAACTTATACACCTTAATAGAATTTCCAAATAAAACCTTCATTGAATCCAACAAACAAAGAAACTCCGTCGAGTAAACAACAGAACTAATCAACTGGCAACAAGGCTCCGTAACGAATTAATCAAAGTTTAAAACAATCCCCTGTAGCGGCGTGAGCGGGCTTGTACCTACGTTCTACACTTATGTGTATGATGCCTAGTACTTTGAAATAGTATAGAATAGTATAATATTAGTAAAACAGTATGTAAAAGTAATTGGGTAAAGTTTAAGTTAATGAATCGAATCACTTTCAAAATTGTTTTTTCAAAATTTTATATAACTCATATGTAATACGCAATTAGCTCAGAACGGCAAATACTTTACAGTTTAGATACATATACATATACATATAATACATATTTCATTTTTTATTAACGATATTAAAATAC
This sequence comes from Junonia neildi neildi, assembly GCA_018234505.1. Classification (NCBI taxonomy): domain Eukaryota; kingdom Metazoa; phylum Arthropoda; class Insecta; order Lepidoptera; family Nymphalidae; genus Junonia; species Junonia neildi. The sequence continues at coordinate 2,515 of DVVJ01000348.1, forward strand.
CTAATATTGACCCTATACAAGATTCCACTTGTGACAGTTACACATAACGGCATTAACGGTATAAGGAATATTCGTATTGATAAGAACTTTACTTTTATACATATGTCGAGAGCTACAAACTCTTACTTTTAGAATATTGTTTATACAAAATAAGCGCTTTCACCGCAACATACGGGGCGTGCAGCTACAACTTTATTAGCTCAACTCACTCCGCTCGGCCGTATGAAACAATGCCTTAATTATAGCTTTCTTACCGCAATTTATTTAATAAACAAATTACGTATTGCAAAACATCAATCTTACTTTTCACACGCGCCTCACAACATTATCATATTTTAAACCTAATTAATCACTTACGAAAGTAAGTAAGTTACGATTCAACGCGTTAAAGTCTCAACAATGCTTAAAACAATATTTATGCAACAATATTATCATCTATAAAACAACAGCTAAAGAAGAAATTACTCCGACCGACAGCTCCGTAATTCTTCAAGATGTCGAATCGGACTCTATCTTTAATAACGATCTTATTGGCTCTCAGCGTTTACACTTGGAAATAAAATAACAAATGGAACAACTTTATAAAGCCTACTATAAGTTTCGTACATAAATATGTATTACGCAGTCGCTACACTCAAATTTCGCCACCGTGTGCTTCGTATTGATATATTGTATTGTTTATTGCGCGGCCGAATCAAAACTTGATATATTGTGCGGCGCGCGTGCTGTTCGCGAGTAACTTTCATATTTGGTAGCTTTATAGAGTTATAGCCCGCTAGATAAGACATTATGAACTTCAGCACACTTTTACTAAAGTATTTTCCAACAGTAATAAACATATTCCAAATAAACTTTAATAGCTCTCTCTCCTTTCTATTCTCGAGATTAATTTGTTTTCATATAGCATTAATGGTTGTATCAATAAAAATATTGAACTAATAAAGAATAGAAGGAAACTTAATAATCGCAAATTATGAATTACGAGAGCATGTATACCTACCCGTACATTAATAAAAGATACAACTGATTCTAATTTCTATTTAAAACATTTTTTTATATCAAGATTAGATTAGAATAGTACAGTAGAGTTAGAAACAATGAACTTTTAATAAAAATATATAAATTACTACATAGGCAACAATGCGCTCATTTCGATCAAGAATCTACACCCAAGGCTCTTCCAGGGGTTAATTCATGTAACCAACTGCTAGATACATAGATGTATGTTTGAGTCAAGGGAATAGTTGGGATGAGGAGGATAAATTATTGCTTTCTACAACTATGTGTCTGCGCCATGTGTTATGTTAGACACTGTTTTAAGTTGCCACATGAATTACGCGTTACAAGTTTAGGATCGATATAGCCCAGGGCTTTTAACTTGGATTTAAGATATGATAAACTGTTCGTTATAGTTTGAATGTTTGTTCGTTGGATTGTTTGTGTAAAAATGTATTTGTATTAATAGGATAGCTAATGAAAATATATTGTTCGGTGATATAATTTTGATTATGCCCTGGAGGGATTTTTGTTTCTCGAGATGAATAGCTTCCGGTGTTTAAATATTCTAGGCATATTACTTATATTAAGGTATAGATGGATTGTACATAAATAAATAAAAACAAAAGCATATAAACAGCCATAACGCCAGGTTTATCGAAAAATTGTGTCCGTCTTATGTGTAGTGAAGAAGATATGTATTTATTTAGTTACAAATAGATAAATATCGACACTACGGATACCTGTATCAATACACAACATAACATTTTCTATGATTAGTTTTTTTAAGGTGTTGCTAGCAGGTATCGTACGAATACCCAAAAACGTACCAATATAAAAATCAGTGTAAAATCAAAAGCTGATTTCGTCAACGCAAAACAGCTAATGCATTAAAAATTCCACAGTCCATAAATAAAAAAGTTAATTGGGTATATATTTGTTTAATGCGGATACCGTGTCCGCTGAACTTCACTCTCAGCCCGGAAAGTTTTAATGCACATACATGCCCACGTACGACACGTGTTTAAATTTTATCACAAAAATAACGTGAATGTAGGCCTAGGAAAGTTTCACTGAGGTCTTTACCTTAGTGACTCTTTTGAAATTTTCTTTAAGGTCTTTGGAAAAATGGCAATTGTAAAAAGTTTCGTAAAGAAACAATACAAATAATGTAATCGATAATGAATAGATGCATATTGTATACGAACCTTTCACCCCGACTTATTCGGGTAGATGTCGGCTATTGCAACAAAATGTCAAAAAGTGGTCCTTCAGGCGGCTCAATAGAGGTCGAAAATTGGTCTAATACCAGACTGCCAGAGTTGATGACTTCAAAGGATGGTAGGACCGTCATAGATACCTAACTTTTCTCTATGTATGGCAGCCAATTTTTGAACAGATATTTTCAAATACATAATATGGAGTCTCCTTGTTTGTCAAGTTTAAGTTTTTTACCCCGTATAATATAAGATACTTATAAGCTTTATAAGCAACAGCAAAGGCGGCTATTTAATTCAACCTACATACGTCACATTTGTGAATCTGTCTCTGACAATTACAAACACGTACGCGTAAACAAATATTCAACATGAGCTGGAATGGAATCCGCGACCGTTACCGCAGAAGCCAGTTACACTGACCAATCAGTCGTCATGAGCACGGCCAATTAAAATTTTACGTCTCAACTGTGAAAATTTTTGTTTTTCTGTTAAATTTTTGTACTTTAAATTGAGACAAAATATTGAATTTTATGTACAACGTGATTTAAGTCCTTTTGTAAACTGTATTTTAGTTTATATGCAATAATTTCATCACCTAACAGACTTTTGCATTAAAATTGCCTTTGATTATTATTTACTATATTGAACAGAATTAAATTGATTATATTCTCGCATAAAGCGTGGAATACTTAACCTTTAACGCCAATAAAGTCTGAGGCTGAAATTAAGCATCAAGCATCAAGTACACGTTACAGAGAAACTCGTTACATGAATCGATTCGATACATCGAGAGAAACTCGATGTAACGCTACTCGATCTATCGATTAGTAATTTATATCATTATAATTAATTAAAACTATATTGTTAGGTATTATTAATAATGATAATAATATTTATAGCGACATAACTTAGATATTTAAGTGACAATACAAAACATTGGCATTTAAATATTTTATATTTTTTCTGCACTGATTAAATGGTTATAACTAAGTGATTATCTTGTTAAAATTAAAGATATTGATATTTTTAATATTTAATTAGGTAACATCACAATGTAGTGGACAATAAATACTCTACTTTTAATATAAGCAGGAAAGCGAAACAGTTTATTTACGATAGAAGAACAGCATCAGCAATTTACCAGAAAAAAAATATATTAATGCACTCACAAAAAACGTAATAGAGAACATGCGTCGACAACGCGGCAATATATCAGTAGGGCGTTGATTCATTGGCAAATAAAAGTCTACGCCACAGGAGGCGTCGCGACAAAAATAATTTCATACATCCAAACATTTTCCGATCCATTTGAAGCACGTTCAACCGCTTTGTTGTAATGGACTCAAAGACAATATCTCTCGAGTGAAAAAGCGTCAATATGCTCGCAAACATCTCGAGGGGTCAGACATTATGTCGTCTTTCCACATTCCGACTTCAACACACATGGAAAAAACATGGAAAAAGTTACGCGTTCAATCGAATTAAGCGTGGTTATTGTTTTATTATATCATATTGATATTTTTGTCAAAGTTTGGTAATGAAAAAAAAATCAATATCAATAAACGTGTTTTAAAAGCGCGAGTCGTCTTTCCCGTCATTCCTAACACCAATAATAATATCATCCGCCAGTCTCTTGCCAGTTCAAATATTCCAGCAACCCTGGAACCCATTGGTTTGGTGCGCAAGGATGGCAAGATATCCGACGGCATGACTTTGGTGCCGTGGAAACTTGGCGGGTCACTGGAATGGGGTTCCACGTGTGTGGACACGCTGGCGTCATCAAAAAGCGTCAAATTTCTCGCAAAAATCTCGAGGGTCAGACATTATGTCGTCTTTCCACATTCCGACTTCAACACATCGAAAAAGTTACGCGTTCAATCCGATGCAGCGTGGTTATTGTTTTATTATATTATATCGATATTTTTGTCAAAGTTCGGTAATGAAAAAAAATAAACATTATTAAGCGTGTTAAAAGCGCCTCTTCCATCACAACTAATACCATCAATTATATCATCCGCCAGTCTCTTGCCAGCTCAAATATTCCAGCAACTTTGGAGCTCATTGTTTTGGTCCGCAAGGGTGGCAAAAGACCCGACGGTGTGTCTCTGGTGCAGTGGAAAGTTGGTAGGTCACTAGTGTGTGATGCCATGGACACTCTGGCGTCATCAAAAACCGTCAATATGCTTACAAAAATCTCGAGGGTCAGACATTATGTCGTCATTCCACATTCCGACTTCAACACATCGAAAAAGTTACGCGTTCAATCCGATGCAGCGTGGTTATTGTTTTATTATATCGATATTTTTGTCGTAATTCGCGTATGAGAAAAACTTCTTCCAGTATTCATAAAAATTGTAAAAGTTTTACTTTAACGGTAATATGGTAATCGAACTTGGACGACGCGTACTTAATTATTGTTATGCTTAATATGTATGACTGCGAAAACTTTTGAAAAATCATACATTTATCACGGTCACATTATACTGCAAACATCGTCTTGTTTCCCAACACAATTTTCAATTGGCTTATATATTTATTTAAACTTTATGTACATAAATTGCTCTCAACATCGTACTCTTCCCGTCTATCTGTTAGAAAAACGATAGGTATTTTTAATTCCCTTTACTATTCCATATCTTAAGGGGCCAGAGGGGGGACCAAAGCCTAAACGACACTCGAACCGCCCCTGTCTCTAGCAGCCGAACTTGGGGCAGATAGTGTCAAAAAAAGATAAAAATGATATAAATTGCTCCTTTGCAAATTCTCCCTCCAATACTCATTTTTATTTATTTGTTATTTATGGTATTTACACACTATAAACATTGCCATTTGACATTTAAATCATTACGGATACACATACATATTAACCAAGCAGGTACACAAACAACCTATAAAACTACTACTAGGTGAGTAAACCAAGCATCTTATAAAAATACCTGACATATAAAAAACAACAATTCAAATTAATCGCTCATATTTTATAAAATTCTTTATAAATCGCGTAATAATACTATTTAATTTCCATACAACTATGTGATTTATGCCATTAAAGTAATACGGTGGCCACGCGCTCTGTAATGACAGGTTATTTAGAACGTAATGACATAGATTTAGCGATAAAACATTTTTTCGCAATTACAGAACCTATCATTAATTATAATCTACAAAGTAAATATAAATGTGCAGTTCGTTGGACAATATAATAACTTAAAGTTTTGTACAAACTAAACTTGTTTCAGTCAAGTTATAACTCATAAAGGCTATATTTTATGTTTTGTTATGAAACAAATTAAACTTTATTATAATAGAAACCTAATATTTTTTCTTTACTTTATTTATCTCGAAATAGTTAAATAAAATTCATTGTAGTAGGTACCATAAGATTTGTAGAGTTAACGCCTGAAATCGTTATGTACCTACTTCTAACAAAAGCACGATGTTTACTACAAGTCAACAACTTATGGCAACTACTTTCTAACAAAGAATACATTTTTAGGTCAGAATTAATATTTAATATCCTAAATTTTATGAAAATTAAAACCGTTATTGTATACCCTACCTAAATTAGCTACATAAGAGTCGGCCCCAGTGCCTTCGTTTTCTCATTGTGTGAGTAAGAAAACAGATCACACGAAATATAGAAGACGTTGTGTGGGTACATTAAAATCACATTAGTAGGAACATCTGAGGGTCCCGCGATTTATCTCTAGCGGTACAAAAATAAATTAAAACAAATTTTGGGACTTTTTTTATCTCGTTTAGATGATGGCAGAAAAATTAAATTATATGGAAGTTGTGATAACAATGTGGGTGTAAAGTTAAATAATTGATACTTTTGTATAACTAGAAAAAAAATCCATAACAGATTTAATGGATTTTTAATGTGTTAATCACAGATAAATATTGTGCCTTTAAGAATATAAAGGTGCGTAATAATTATTTAAAAGCCGGTGACCATTCAAGCAAATATGATATGCGTCTCTTATTCCTCAAACACGTGTAGTAGATGACGATATATAATTGGCAACTTGACAGGCTTATCGTAAACACACTATATCTGTCAATAAATTAATTCGGCTATGTACACGACAAATTACTAAATCCGTACAAAGAAAGCTGTAATCATCGATCAGTTCGCACCTAATACATTTTTACGGGTCATAAACATATTGTCACTTCATCAGCCCGACTATGGTTACCAGCCGACCGCACGGTCGCAGACAGGCTCGCAATTTGCCTCACGAAGGCACGTTTAATATTAGAAGTCCTGATTTATGTCCTCTCCCCATAATGAAGTGTCTCCACACTACAAACGTGTGTGCATCGCACTAATTCACTACTGCCGATTAGACGCGGCTATGGAATGTCGAAATTCCGTGCTCACTAAAAATATATATCCGCGTATTTGCAATACAGCTTATATATACCTGTGTATATATTTATTTTCAACAATCTGTTGAAATAGGTACATTTAGATAGATAGACATATTTCATGCTACATATATAATATGTAAATAATACATCTTTTTCATTATCATATCTAATTAAGACGTGTCCAGTATTTACATATGTATGTTTAAGATATGCATATTATTTTAAAGACCAAATATATTTTTAATCTTTCTTAGTTTCTCGAAAGTAGGTATGTTAAGGTTCTGGTGTTCAGCTCAACAGCTCTGATAAGGATCACAAAACTTTTCTTTAACATACCGAAAATTATTTGTTTCATTTGGTGGCAATTGCGTTTGTAATTAAAGTCTGAACGTAATTACTAATTACATTGAAATAGTTGTCTATTAATTGCGTATTTGTCATTTCATTGTGTGAATAGCACTTTATATGGCTTTGATAATGGCATGTTAAATATTTTACAAAATAAGTGTAAGTAAGGCGAGCTCGTAAGTTCAAAGCCAAAACAATGTTGTATATAATCCTTAATTTATTTTCCGACAGGGCTGTCTCAACAGAGCGGGGATAAGTTAAGATGGGAACAGCACGTTTATCTTACAGCAGAGAGTAAATGCAAGCGAACCGTATAAATCCAATTAGTTTAAGATCTCATTAAATCAATTCATTTCTCGGACAGTAATATATAGGCGCACTTGTGTCTTTGTTTTCAATGGCTGCTATCCAAACTATTTGTTATTTCTGATTCCGTTTCTTACCAAAAAGTCTGTTAGGAACGGTAAGCCGATCGGTACAGTGTTTACCTTAAAGTAAATTATGACTGCGTAAAGGGATGGACGCGAATAACGTGTTTAACTCGCACGCCCTTGATACGATTCGGAAATGTATTTTTGTTAACAACAAAGTGTTATTTTAATGTTTTTAATAATCTAACCCATCAGTTTGAAATAATATTGGTCAGTCAAATAAGAAATTGTTATTATATTACCTTTCTATAAAGTTAATTTTTATGTGTATTGTTGTTTAATAAAAATACATTAAATAAACCGGACATAGTAAAAGTATCATGCAATAACAAGAAAACATACTTTTCCAAAAATATTTACGAAATCAAGATTTAGAGCCCGAGAACGGTGAAAGCAAAAGTACCTGACCTCACTAATTACCGAGTGTTATAAATGTTAATTCATCTAGAAATATATTTTCAGTTGCCGGCAGATCCGATACAAAGGCCGTTGGTCGTTGGAGAAGCAATAAATTAGTGGAAAGCTGCGAGCCAGGATTTCCCTTGGGTTTATTCTCACTCAAGAGCGCTACACCTAATCCAGAAAGCCTTATTATGCTACCCTTAATACAGTGCTCAAGACTACTTGAAAATTTTCTCGAGAGTAAACGGTTTAGTTTGGGACTTTTTCTTTGGTCATTCGTGGAAGGTTTTGTAAATTTTGCTTCGTTTGAAATTCTAAGGACGTCGCTCCGTTCAAAATGTAAAAAGTTTTATTACAAAATTAACACATTTACCACGATCATGTTACGATTACTCCGGCGAGTCAAAACAAACTGGTTCACTGTCTACTGTCAGGCGAATGCGCTATCTACATACGTCGACATTTGTCCGTTATTACCAGTTCCTCGAACTACTCGGCTACCAATTTCTCCAATTTAAATTGTCTATGAGCGCCGCTCGACTGAAGTCAGCCGGCGCATTCCGCGATTATCGGAGGCGCGGGCGCAGCCGCTGCGCGCCGAGGGACAGGGACGGCGATAGCGGCTCCAATCACGCGCGACAAGGACGCACTCTCACGCAATGCGCGCCCGTTTTTTAATAATTGAGCCAGGAATGACGATAGGCACCCAGTAATTTTAAACATTTTATCGAGCTGGCAGCCCTAGCACGAACAGTGGCCGTTTAATTTGTATGTTGACTCACATTTAAATCCAAATTTCGAACAACTGTCGGGCGAATTACTTTAATCGCTTTTAATAAGCTACACTTAAAGTTCGTGTGTATCGCTCGCGTTCAATGGGATCGCGGATGCGTCTGGAGCGGGAATCAATAAAGATAAGGCGAGTCATTTCGGCTGATGCTGGTGCAGTTAATTCTGTGTTCAATTAGCACGCGCAAGAAACGCCGCTCCTAATTTGAGCAGAAGCTATAATTACGCCCCGTGCAGTGATTGGCCGGTCGCGGGGCTTCCTTTATTTGCCGGCGCGTCTCGTTTGTTTCCTAATCTATGCACTGGCTAGTCTATCTTTAAAGTGAGGCCCGCGAGTGTGGCGACATCTTTTATCGCAGGTCGCGCTTCTGTTTTTGTTTTGTTTGTTTGTTTTGAAACTGCAGAGCAATATTGCGCTCATAAATTATTGCAGAGAGAGATTTGTTTCCATAGTTCTGCGGCTGCAATACATCAGCGTTCGCCGGATGTTAGTTTATGTTGACGCTCGCTTTGTGTTTGGCGATTTCGTGCTTGTCACGCTGGACAGACGTGACAATTCCCGCTTTTATATCTTATCGATCCAAAGCTATGATAGCTATATAAAATATATACGGCCACATCCACCTATCAGACGCTTTGACAATTGATATAGTATGGATATCTTTGTTTCATGAAATTACAAAAATATCTGCAACTAATCGTACCTAAACCCAAACAATAAAGTTCATTGTAAAGATAAGACAAAAATATGAAGTGCCAAAAAGACATAATCGTCACATCTTGTTTAAGTGGCTGCCAAAAAATAATTTCGTTTTATTGTACTAACACCAAAACAAATTATCTATAACTAATAGAAGTAACAGTTACTACATCAAAGTTACGAACTAAAATATCAGATTGAATGTTATTGATAACTCTTTTATTCCCATAAGATCTCACCATCTTTTACCGCTCGGCAAAAACCTCCAGTTGATCCTAAACGATTTCACTCAAATAACTTCATAGAGCTGTTAAAACACACGAAATAAAACCAACAGGAAAAACAATGCTTGACAGTTAACATATGTCTCGAGATCTCATATTTATTACACACTTTGTTGTCGCTTCTCGTTCATTAGTTAATATATTGGTAGGTGTATAAATTAAATGACCCAGGAAGAATATAATGGGATACGATTTATGGCGTGTACCGAGACGTTTGATCCAGTCGTTTTTTAGATTGTTTTCGGTGTGAATATTTGTGTAAATATGAAACATTTGGTGCATGGATTCCTTAATAGTTTAATATGTTGGTGGTTTCGGCAGCTCTAAGTTTATCCGAGGTCGGCCCGACTGCGTAATGTTTTACGGTATGGGGCGAGACAATAATGGCTTGCTCATAACATTACTCGTCCTCGGCCTCGTACCATGCGACGACTCAGACGGTGAGGATTTGGACAAATCTACTAAGTTTCATAGCAATTACTTCGTGCTCGTACTTATTTAATGTAACTTTAGTTCTCATGGTACAGGTTATTAAAGAGTATTTCGTCGCGAAAGTGAAATCTGTTAACTTTTGAACACGTAAAATAACTTGCTGCTAATTGAATCTACATACAAATCTTTGTTAAGGTGTTTATAAATCTTTCATACTCGTATAATTCACTTACAAAATTATCTTCTTTGGCTATAAATAAAAATATTGCTACATTAAAATTTAACTCAGACACTCGTTAATTCGAATCATGCGCTGTTTATTCAAAAATTTGTTTGTTCAAGTCTACGTACAATAAGAGATTGCCGCGATAAAAATAATGTCTATCATTCATTCAGTAGGCCGTCTCAAATTTACATAGAATGAGATGCGCCTGCGCCTAATTAGACAGCGCTTACGAGGCATAAGTCATCGCTGACTTTATGTCACTCCTCATGTGACTTTCGACGAAGACAGACGTCGCACTTATGTAGGTACCTATGTCCATGTTATTTTCGTCTTGCATGAATCCTGCGTATGGATTGACACCATTTCAACAGGGATTTATTAAAGGAGAACTGTTCAACTTATTTATTAAGGGACTGTAAACTCTTGAACGAAGTATATCCGTAATAAAATACAGGCTAGATACTAAAATGTCAAAGTCGTGCATTCAACAATGGACTATTTTCTTGGCACCAAATGTCACAGCGGCTTTAGTGTAATTCCTAGTTAGTTAAAATATTATTTAAGTTAACACATTATTTGAACTGTTTGCTTCCAGAACGTTAAAATATATTCGCTGCCTGACATTTAAAGCAAACGTAAATTTCTCCTTACCTACATGTTCATGAAAAATTATATAATTCGGTGTATATAGAAAAATAAACAGAATTAAAACGTTATCTTATTATTTATTTATCATGAGGGAATTTAAATTTGTAAAGATTACCGTTAAAACCGATTAGCTGCAAATAAATGCTGCACGTTCAAAGATTTATCACGTAAAAAAAATTAACCACTATTTTAACTTGCATGTAAAGAAACTACAAATTAACAAAATGTCAAAGCAATTTACACTCCAATTAGATTAAAATAGTCTAACGCTGTAATCGCAGCGACTATCAAACTGTGCTTAATGAATACTGAAATCACAAATAGTCTGTCTTTAGTAAACACGAAATATATGTAGATCAATCAATGAATAAGATAACATATAAATGTTAGTGTACTATGTATTTCTGGCAACTTTGATTCAGGAAATAATAAATCTACTAGACATTATTTTTGTATTATTATCAATACATCTCTACATTTTATACTAAATTATACATAGGTATAGTTTGTAATTTACTGTTTACGGGTTAAAATTTTTATCGTTAAAAAAGTTGTTTTCTGTATAAGAATAAGCTATTTTTCTAGAGTCAAGATTACTCAGCATATAAAACTTAGACCTTAACCTATGATTGTGAGTTCAAATCCGGACAGTTACTGAGTTTTTAGAGCAATTAGGTGGTTAAAATTCACTTCATACTTGGCAATAAAGGAAAATATACCGTGGGAGACTTGCACGTGACAATGAAAATTATGGAAGATACACCAATATACTAATGCTAAGATGGCCATGAGAACACGTCGATCTGACGTTACCTAACCGATGGTCGCAGGTTCAAATTCTGGCTAACACTGCTAAGTTTTCAAGCGGTTTTGTGTTTAAATTCATCTCGTGCCGGGAGAAATGACACATGGACAATGTGGTAGATTAAGCGTTACTTATTCTCTTTAGTAGAAGGAGAGGCCTTTGCCCAGCAGAAGGATATTTACAGGCTGGAGCACTATATTATGTAATACATAGATGTAGAGCGTAATAGCAGCTGAAAGAAAGAAGTTGCCAAAGAAAATAGCAAGCAGTCAGACATTATTGGAATGTGAACGTCTGTTTTTCTGTTTCTAATGTTTTCTCTAGCTACTAACTAATATATGTATACATATACATACATACATATACTGTTAAATTTCCAGGGTTCTGTCAAAATATAAAATTTTCATATCCAGATTAGACAGTTTTACTGCATGTTACCAAATAAAAGTATACATAAAGAACTCGTTATCACTTTTGACAGCCTAAGTAAATAATAATCATTAAAAATTTTAACGCATTATGGTAATTACTTTAATTATTATTGTTTAAGTGCTTTGTAGTTTTTTTCTCACATTATTGTTAGATTGAGTCAGTAAATACTAATATTTAAATGACATGATTAAAGCGCTTAAAATTAAGAACGAAATAAAATATGAATTTAAGATTCGCAAAATGATATTTGCTCTTAATGTATTGCATCAGACAAAAGATCCATCCGGTGGTTAGATATTTAAGTAAGTACTAGTCCACCAAAATAAATACTGTAAGTGCAGCACAGCTTTACCAATATTGGTCTTAAAAAACTAAAGGTATCAATACTGAAGGTAAAGCTTCGAACGCTTACACACTTGATTGATGGTTTAAAGGCAACCGTCACAAATAAAAAATCAATCGAACTTAGCGAAGCAGGATCGTCAATTAAGTACATTTCTCTCAGGATTTAACAAAATGATGTGAACTCGAAGCCGTTAAGTAGACACGATCATAGAGAGTTTATGAGCCATTAATAGCGAACATTACATACAAGTACCTATTTATGTGCAGGCAGAGTAGCGTGAACAGTTTTAGCAGCGGTATAATTAATTAGTTAGACCTATGTGATAGTTAGATTTATGCCCGGGGGCTCAACCGCGGCCAAAGAAATGCTATCAATGTTTATAAATATGCTTTATAACGAAGTTAATATGCTTTATGGATCTAGACTTGTATTAAATGTAGTGTTTGTTACTTTGTTAGTGTTACTGTTTAATTTATTAATTCAATATTAAATATGTTATGTAGGGAAGTTGTATTGGTGATAGCAATATTGAAGCATTTAAGTAAGCTGAGGCTGCGGAGGTGAGCATGGATGCCTGTGACCTATTACGCCAAGGCGGAGAGGTTGCTCATCCTGAAGCGCCTCCGGATTTTTAAAAACACTCTAGGGGTATCACAGACAAGTATCGGGGTTAATAAAATCTATTCAAATTATTTTTAGATTAATAATGAATTTTTCCGCCAGCTTAATTAATTTACTGCTACTTTGATTTTAAATTACTGACCTATCTACATTATTTACTGCTTATTTTTTACTACCCAATTAATTAAAAAACTGACCAAGTATTATAACACTGCCCATTCATTATTTCAACTGCCCAAGTGAAACTGACCAAATATTTTTAAAACATCCGAATAAATTTGTTGCCT
>DVVJ01000349.1:0-15850 GCA_018234505.1 Junonia neildi neildi
GAATTTTTGATTTGATATTTAAGTTTAATATTATTTCCCCACGTGTGGAATAACACAAAATAATAAAATAAACAATAGTTATAACTCGTTTCAACTTTTTTATTCAGACCCTTTCATACAGGCTTCAGTGAATCATATTCTTATTTTAACGCGCAGGAAATAGGGACTGTACAAAAACGTAACAACGAGGCACTTGTATGTTTATAACATGTAAGGATGAGCCAGTTTTACTGCTTTTAATGGAAATCACCTGTTCCGAGTTTACATTTTATGACAACAATTTTAATGGCTATAATCTTGTATATATGTATTTTATTTTGAAATAGAAGATACATAATTTTGTTGATCTTTTACAAGTAAATATAATACCTAATACCTATTTACTATACAGAAAGAAAACCAGAAAGTGAAAACCCTGAGTAACCAATTTGGCATAGCCGCTTTTTTATACTTTTTTTCAGGATAATAAATTTAAGTTTATTTAAAAACAATTGTAAGATAAAGTTAGAATAACAAGTAAAACGTTTAATAGGAAAGAAACCCGAAGGTCAGATTAGTCTCTGTCATTCGATGAAGTTGCTTCTAAGCAAATTCTTTCTGAATTACTTCATCACGTGGAGTTGTTTATACCTAATACCTAAGAATGTTTTGTTCCGTATTGTAAATCTATAAATAATTTATTAAATAATTCTTACACTAATAAATTCTACCTACTGGTTTTTATTCTTCAGTAATTATGAAAACTGATCTAATTCACGCGAAATCTTTGCGTTTGCTTTTGTATATTTTTTCGATTTCCTATCATAAATAAACTTTACCAGTTCCGTAAAAGTCTGCAATAGTTATCATGGATGAAATGTTCAGAAACAGCTAATACAAGTTGCTAGAGTTGAGTTCTGATTAAGTTGATACAACTTGGCCGTCCATAGAGGAAAACTCCATGTCGTCGCTATATCTCTAGTTTGTTATCATTGACAAGACGAACGTAATTAATCCGGTTGATTATGTAAACGGTGCCAAGTTCCATGCCTCGGTATCGATTACACGCAAAATAAATGAAGTTTCAGATAAAGATAGATTTAACACAAATATGTTTTGCATTCCTTGAGTTTAATGTAACTGTAGTTATTTAAATAATTAAGAAATAATGTCCGTTTATAAAGAAGTTCTATATCCATTTATATATTTTATTTTCATTCATTTAATATAGTCGTGAACCCGTAGCTTATCTTTAGAATCGTTTAAATTACAAGACCTATCAAATTAATGGATTGTCCTTAAATTACCCAAATTGTATGGATTCCCATGGCACGGAACCCTTATAACGTAATTCTATCACGATACCGGCAGCTTCCCTAGCTTTTTATTATATGCACTGTTGTTTTCTTAATAACTGTGAGTAGTTCTTATGATATTTAAAAAATACTGTCGATGTTTTTATCCTTCTGCTCCAGTGCAGTAATTGTTTAATATAGAAAGCATTTCTATATTAACCTTTATTTCGGCGCAGTTTTGTAAACATTAAAAAAAAAATAATTAAAATATAATGATCATAACTATGATTCACGTTTACTATTCAGAACGCTTCATGTCGTCATTGAGAGTTCGTTAGTGAAGATTTGCTTCATTCTTTCTCAGAGATCCGTTGCATTGTCTGTTATTTCAGAGACGTTCATAGTGATACACAGAAGTTCTTTATCACATTTCACTATGCACTTGCACAAGGCTCGAATCCATTTGTTCTTGAACTCATTTTGTTCAGAGCGGGTACAATATACGTAACTTGTTGGGACTTCACATCAGGAAAATCAATAATATAAAAATATCGAAAATGCCAAATTAACAATCATTAATTAAAAGTAATTAGGATTTTTAGAAAACTCGTAATACTTGTAGTATTATGAGTATTCTAAAAATCCTAATTAATATTTATGTTAATGACGCTACTATCATAAATCACCAATACTTCCGAAAGAAACAGGCTTCTTTACTAATGTATTGGCATTGAATTCGCCTTTCTAGAATTAGCCAGTAAATATCATAGTTCAACCTAAAATGGTCGCTCCAATAATATAAGAGTTGGCAGTTGGGCAGAAAATCGCCGGTGCAGATGTAAATATCACTAGGGCAAACCAAATTGAGTTCTCAGAAATGATACCAGTAAAATATTTAAATACCAACTTACACAAATCGCTTAAATTATTATATTATAATATGCGTAGCTAATTTTCCATTAAAATTATTTTTTAAAAGTAACAGTATGTTTATAACAATACAATTTTTTTTAAATTATAATAGTGATAAAGCATAGAAAAAATAAAAAATCGATAGATAATTTCTCTCTGAACGTTTCTTATGCAATGAACGTTTACAATATGTTTTTTTGTATTTTCTTACAAGTGTTTTTATTTAGTAAGTTTATAACTTTGACTCTTTTGACTGGATCTTTTTTGTATCTGTTTAAAATATTTTTTACGGCTACGATCATGGCCAGCCACTTGCCGCAGGTAGAGATTTAAGTATACGCTTGTAGCATTATTAAAAACTCTTTAAAACTTATTTCTCCTCTTCACCCTCAACAACTTCATACATTTGTTACTAACTCTTATCTACAATTGACTGGCAATAAATTATTTTTTGCTATAAGTTAAAATAATGTCTTGAATTTTTATTAGTTCTAAAATTTTCCGCATACACTTTAAGAATAACAGGAACACGTGTGGTTTATAACGTGGGAATTTATTATGAATGTTTTGACTTGCTATAATCAGCAAAATACCTACTTGATTAATGAAATACGAACTTTTTCCTTTATTGTGGTCAGAATTTTACATCATAATGTGTTATGCGTATTTGTAATTAAATCTGGAAGTTATTTCAGGTAACAGGATAAGGATATTGTTAAATACCCAACGTATTATTATCACTGGAAGCAAAACATCAGAATGTAATTAACTATTCTCATTAATACTTATTACAAACGGTGTAAGAATTACGTTGTTTCCAGGACGATGTATTTAAAACATGCAAATAACCATCCGTCTTTGGGTTCGGTCGGTGCCGGCCTGATGCGGCGCGTCGCTTTGTTTGTTCACGTGAAAACGTATCGTTACAATGATTACAGCCAGCCAATAAACGCACGAGGGTGCCAAGCAATACTAGCCCTTATCTGTAATAATAATATGTCCCGTCCAAACATAGGTATATCACTTATCGCTCTGTTACAGTAACTTTGAAACTTGACCCGAGGTAAATTTAATGGCTTAGGCTAAATTTAGTTTAATGTATTTCAGTTTGACTCGTCACTTATGATATTTCATTTACATCAAATATTTCTTCCGGTAATCTGGTAAGCATATGTGCTTACTATGAATTAGTGAAATTCAAATAAAGCAGATATTTATGGCTAGTTTATTTCAAATCACGGCCTCCGTGTTTGGGGAGTTTGAATAAAAATTCACAAGCTCGGTAGACTTTCATCGATTTTATGCAACCACAGCACAATCCCATGCGTATCCGGCTGCGGAACAGAAGCTAAACTTGGGGAAAGTGAATTAATAGGGGAAAGTATCGAAGGATTCGCGAACTCGTTCGCTTTAGGCTTCGATACGCGTCGAAATGATTTCTATTTCGTTCGGTAAAAATAAAAGGATCTAAAAATCTGTAGCCCTAAATATAGAGCTTTAGAATCAAAGGGATTCAACCTGATAAAATGCCGATAAGTCGATCAAATCAAACGAAATATTTATTTTGATGTAACTTTGTGATACATATATTTGAGATTTAAAGTCACAAGTTTGCAATAACAGTTTATCTTATGACAGGTTTTAAACATTTGTAAAAATGCTGCAAAGAGTCTATACCTCAAAAACATGTCCTTAATTAAATAACAACTTCTAATGCGGTTAGTAGATAAATGGACCGAGCGGTCGACTCTTTAGAGATGAAATTGCAAATAGTTCTTGCAGTTTGAATAACGTGATTGCCAATTGCACGATTACTCTTGATATAGATTTATGATCCGATTCAATGAACCGGGATGGTTCATACGAAGTACCTTCAAAGGAGCCATTTGACCAAGTGGTTTCAAGATGCGATTCTAAATCATAGTAGTTATGTATTTTATTGCTTGAAGGAAATGTGAGTACGCTCGTAAATAATACGCGGCGAAGAATCTTTAAAATGTCGTCAATTACGTTTTTATTATTTTCAATTCAACACTTTAGAAAGTTAAAATAAAAATAATAAAACCTTATTTCCTTTTTACTGCCCTTTTTAATATTGGCGTTTTAATTTTTATCGAATATTTAATGATCTACGGCTGATAGAATTGATGTGAATTGTACTGTTTAAATTGATGAAAGTGTGACCGGTGACTACGAATTATTGTGATGTAACACTTTTCACGGCTAGACACATAATTGCGGATATGGCGCAGTGCAAATTACGACATTTGACTCCACGGAGTAATCTGAATCTGTTATACTTTATTATATACGGCGATTACTAAAATTGTTCAATCTATTGTTTTATGAACAATGAGAATGTCAAATCTGGATGTTAACATTTTAAAAGATATTAATAAATCCTTACTAAAAAAAGTGTTAGGTATAGATAAAATTTTATGCTAATGTGCGTTCGTGTTAAAATTCTTTGAGGCGGTATAATACATCATTAGTGAACGGCGAGCTATTTATTATCAGCCACTAATTTGTCCCAGACTAGGCCGCGTGCTTTTCTGAATTGTCGTAACACACGCTTGTGCCGTCTATTTATAAAGCGACTTATCCTAATCTATAGCTGACAAACTAACGAAGATGTATTTATTGTTTATATTAAATAGCTGACGCATTAAATAATTAAGGTTCAACGTTTCTTGACTGATATTCATATCGGTTAGCGTCTAACATTTGCAATATTGGTTCTAATAAAAAGTGTCTATGGGAAATTTTTGGTTAGTCTCTTTTGTTCAAAAAAATTGTTCATTGGAAAGTTATTACTACAACACCTCAGGTAATAGCGTGATACATGAACAATCTTTTGTGCTAAATTTTGAACGAGGGGTCTTAGGAGGATAATAATTCTTGTAAAGACTGACATACATTCAGTAATAATAATACGTTATAACGACGATTTTGTATTATATTCGCCGTTTATCGCAAGTTTCACCCGATTCTATCTCGGATGACGGTAGAAATCCGTTACACGCTGAATGCGTCTAGACGAGATAAAGCCTTCTGATTGAACGAGTGTCTCTCTTTGTAAATTAATCTCCGCGACGGTGTGGATGTTACGTGAAACTCCTCCACTTGTACTTGTTAAAAACTAAAAGTATAATATTAATACTACGAGACGACCGTTTAGCGCTCACCTCTTAGTTCCATGCTTACAATTAAACCTGACCTGAATCCCGGTGATTTTCTCTTTTCTATGATTTTCATACGGCATTTAAGTTGTTAATGATAAATGAGTATAATTTTGTATCATTAAAAGATTTAAGACCCTTTTAAATTTATCGTTAGGATGTCGCTAAAGCACCTGGCTTTAAAATGTCGTTAATTAAACTTATAATGATAACGTAATCTAGCCACATTTTACTATGATATGAATTAAACATGTTAGAAATATATTATACACGATAAAATTCAGAGACTGATACTGGACTCGGCCATTTTTTTGATAATCAAAATATAATAACATAATTAAAATTGCTAAATTATATTTACTTCGATAATAAAGTAAGAGAGAAAGAAAAAGAGACACTATAAATAACTTTAACTCTTTTTAAATCACCGAACAAGTACCTACTTTTTCATGAATAGAAATTATTCTTCTTCCTTATATAATTATATAACTTTGTATAAAATAATTTCTTATTTAAGTTCGATGCTGTTTATTGGCGTTAACGTTAATACATTCTCTTTTATTGGTGAAAGGTTTAATTATATAAAAAATGACAAATATGTTAGCAATTGTTTTTGAGAAAGCTCATGAGTGAGGCGAAAGAACGAAAAGACGCTCTAAATTTTAGAGGCTATAAATTTTCCTGTGTTCGCTCGTAAAAGTTTTGCTCAATAACACCTCAAAATCTTTATATATCCGTACAGAGGTACGGAAACAATTAGAGATAAGTGAAAATAATATTATATCATAAAGTACAAGATTGAAAATGTTCTCATTCTAATGTTTATTGCAAACGTAAAATATAGCTCTGTTTACGTGTAAACTTTGCATTTGCGAACGGATGTATTTGTCGTTCTTGTCATTCGTTTGGAATGAAAAATGTGTCTCGTTTTGATTCCTGAATCGAGTATTGAGATTTCTAAGCGACATTTCAAGTTCGTATATAGGAATTCATCTCGGCACCTGCTGCTCAGCAAAAACTAGTCTAGACCGGGCGTAATAAACATAGTGCACTCGTAGGCATCGGTACAGTGTAGCGACGTAGCGTCAAATAATTGTTACCACACCGTACAATGTCGTCGACTTTATTGATGCTGTGTATTTTATTATGTGCCAGATTGTGCCCGCTCTTTGTATGCGCGCTTTTATACCTATCGCGATATAGGTTGCGCTCTTTGTGTGCTTATTTTTTATATTTTCCTCGTTTGTTTTCTATGACGTTTTATTGTTATGCAATGCAATTGGTTTTGCATTGAATAAAATGCAAATCCCAAACAATTTAAATGTATTTCCATATTGCGACAATACACCGGTTAAAGTGTAGGTACTCTGTTTTATTGCTCTTGTTATTTAATTCTTTGAAATCTGTGACGCTTTTGTTTTAAATGGTATACAAAAACAGTATTACGTCTATTAACCATCATTCTTAGCTATGCTGGCCCGGTAATAATAATAATGTATTGAATTATTGACACTATGAGTTTAGTAGGTATAATATGCGTATAAGTAGTAGCGCACGTTTCGTAGAATGGCACGATCTCCTACTGCTTTACACTAAAATTATTATTATATCTGTAATATTTACGCAATTTATTTAGAATTAAAAAAAGCGTACAATACTAGAAAAGACGAGATTTTTTTAAGAGTGGTAGAATTACTGAATCGCATATAAACAAAATACTTGAATAATAAGTACATTACAAGTTTAAAATTTCGCAAGCTTGTTTGAAATAAACAATGAGTGTAAAACGTAAATAGTAAACGCAAGGACGTAGATTGGCATATTGACATTCACTCAACTTCCTCCGCAAAATCTCTTACATGAAATAATCATTGTAGCTCCAATCTGAACACCTTTAGGTGTACTTGCATCTTGAGAACTAGAAAGTAAGACTTTCATTTGACATATTTCTAGGCTGTTAAACGCTACTTTAGCTTACGTAGACATCAATAGCCAAGTCGAGATTTTTTCTAAATAACGCGTTAGTTACCTGAATAGCACTTGATGACCATTAAGAAGCTAAGTATAGTTATGAAATCTAATTGAGTTACGTAATCGTTAAATAATAGCTATAAATTTTTCCTTACACTTTTATTTTATTGCAGTAGAACTTACCGGCTCAAATTTAAGCGTACATTGCAGAAATATAGTTATAAAAAATAAAACTTTGAAATTTCGGTGTTTTTGTCATCACAACATCGTCTAGACAAGGAAGCTAGTATCACATCCCCTGGGGAATGGGTTGCCGACCGCAAATTATGTTAGCGCGTCGCTAGACCGTAGCGGGCCATGCATTGTACGCGAGCCGTCTGTGTCTAAAGTATTTGTAATTATCATGTGTTTAATATCAGTTTTATTGTGCCATTAATAATAATATGCGCTAGTTATGCCCTTAACAATACATAGTTGTCGTTAATAAAATCGAATTGCGCAGTGTCTGACTTAGTCCGTCAACTATCTTGCTTATTTACTTGTGGTCTACTTTCAAATGTGCTACGAGACCGATACATATAATTGCCTTCAATTTGTGTGATTGGTTGTCATTTCCCGCTCGAATGCATTATTGATTGTCCGGTATTTAACTGTTCAATATTATTGTCCTGCATAAAGATTTATAAAACATGACAATAACGATTAAAAGCGGTGTTTGGATGTAAAGAGGAAATGTAGTACATACAACGAATGTTGCATACACCACTCAGCTTAAATGCGATGTATTAGACGCCACACTTCAATTTCATTAATTTAGTAAGATAAATAATTTACTTGATTTAAGCGAAAAGTAAGCGAAGTGCTACGAAATTTTCGAAAAGGATACAAGAACTACGGATGAGTAAAAATGCGGATCCTTAAATTTTTTAAACTTGCGGCCTGTCCATTATCCTCTTTCGGTAAACGCAAAAAGCTATGTTCTTTTGTAGGTCCTATGTTGAAACGGGGTTGTCTATGCATAATTTTAAAGAATGAATTGTTCGCCGGTACGTTTTGCCCCGGCGATGTTCGCCATTATTTGAGGGTTACTTTGTTGTAGCGTTCGTGAATGTTGAATATCTTTTGTGCATTGTGATAGATGATGTTCGGATGAACAATTGTTTGACGTGATTCTAGTCTTCATCTTCCAATGAAGAAAGATCTGATATTTTACGCTATTTCTTGAAATGAAAAATGTCTTATTTATAAATATAATGAACTTAGTAGTTACGTTAAGTGTTGATCATGTTGACGTGTTAACACAACAGTAAATTTGAAAATAAAGAATACAAAACTAAAGATCACAAAGCCTTGCAATGAACAAAGAATTTCTCATTAACAATTCATTGTAGTCTACTTATTAATGGGCATATGATGTTGTTTTATTTCGCCACGAACCATTAAATGTTTGTACGAACCGCAATAACACGATGATGTTACACTTGACGTGATAATATCAACGGTAATTATACAACTCTCAAACAACTAATTTAATTTTGCTCAATCATATTTAAAATTGCAAAGCTTGGTGTAATATTAAATTAGTGTCGGAATGATTTAATTATTCAGGAATAAATTATCAATTATGGTACAATTTTCTAGATTAACATGATTTACTGTCAACGTTAAATATGTAGACGATAATATTAAATGTTTTAATTATCTTTTAACTTCCTGCGAATTTTAATTAAACATATACCTCGTCAAGCGTCATTAAAATGATGTAGGATGTGATAGCACCATTACCCCGATTAAATCTTAATAATAAAGGACTTTGTTACCTTTCTCTACTTCCTCTTTTGATCTTTATTATCGAGTCAGTTTTTAGCATTATATTTTATACTTCTTTATATAAGTTAATAGAATTTTATCAAAAGAGCGGCGATTCTTTGTATTGTAAATGTGTATTTCTAAAAGTAGTGTCTTATAATAATACTTTATTTACAATCAAACATAAAATAATGTCTAAACTTCATTCTTGTTCCTCATTGCCTAGTCGATAAATTTTACGTTTTACCTGCATAAGTACGTACAATGTTTTGATTAGACTAAAATGTTTCAAAAGCGATTATTTGGATCGCTACATTCCCAGCCAATTTGCGGTTTGCCTTGTCGCTGCGGTCTGACTCAGTCGACTCAGAGAAATGCGTCATAAATTGATATGACGTTTAACTACGAAAAGTTTAACGTGCTGTGGTCTAAAGCTTGAGAACTCTTAAATCTAAATTGGTAAATGTCACAAATATTTAATTTAAATGATACATGAACAGGTAGGTATATGAAATTCGATCTCCAAAGCCGATGCCGATACTAGCGGCCTCTGCTTTATAGTTTTGTAATAATATGACATTATTCTGCTTAGGTTTTTTCTTCTTCCTTCTTATCTTTTTGTTTTTGATCTTTATCTTAAAAAAATAATAAGGAGAATCTTCTATTTTATTTTTTCTTTGCATTAATCATATTAAAATCCATTTGTATTACTTACGAGATAGCATCACTCAATGATTGTCATCAGTGCTAAATCGAAATTTATTGTCAATAGGATGAGATCATGAATGAAAACATTAGTCAATATAGACGACGGAGGCTTACGTATTTTGTAAATGTACTTTAAAAGTGTGATTCAATGCTAAAACTTAATTCAATGAACCATGTTAGGCGCTTTGTTAATATTTTAATGTAACACACAATTTAGGTGCTAAATATACATAGTGTTAGAGGTGAACTGTAAGTACGAAAACGAAATGTCGCGTGACGGCTAATGTGTTTGTCGTATCCGATAATGTAGCCTTGTTAATTTATTATTCCTAGAATGTGTGACAAGTTGGTACATTCGTGTAGCTCTAAAGATACGTCATTGTCATAAAAATAAAAACCTAATTTATTTAGTAAAAATAACCTTCGACTGTTTCGTTTATTGACCGTATTTCTCTTTTGTTTCCAGCAACTCAAAGATGAGCTCGGCGAGGTGGTGGCCGAGCTGGAGGCCCTCGATGGCCAGGAGGAGTGTAAGCAGAATAGTAAAGCCAAACAGATGAGCATAGGAAGAAAGAAATTTAATATGGACCCTAAGAAAGGTGAGACTTTGAAATTGAATTTACTGTCCCTGTACGGTTGACCTATTGGTTGACGTTTATGGATTTTTGCTCCGTTTCCATTGGTCGTAATGTATTTTATTATAGCAAATAACTCTTTAACATGCTCTCTATTGAACAAAAAAAATTATAACGGATTGGTAGCTTATAAGATTATCGCTATTCGAATATGCAACCAAGCTCTAGGTTCACATTACTATAGGATTACAGATATGCACTGACTATACATTAAATGCAATTATAACGACAGGTCCATTATTTTTATCGCATAAAGAATGGATTACATCTATCAAACAACGTTGAGCTCTTTGTTTCGTTGACTTTGTCGTAAGCTTAGGTTACGTATGACACTATGTGATATCAAATTATTACACAGTTATTCAGTTCGAAGGCTTTACTCCGTTTACATCATCCAGCAGGTGCGCCGTTCCCACGGATGGACGGACATTGTTGACATACACGATAAATCGACTTTGTTAGCATTTTTACACCTGTCATGTGAACGAGTTCGATATGGGTTGCGACAAAAAAAACGATAGTAAGAAAAATATAAGGATCTGTAAATAAATGAAATTTTAATTAACAAAACTTAATGTCCGTAAAAAACTTGCTGATTTAATGCCCGATTCAAGTATCTTTGACACTATTAGCTTCTCTTTGATTTAAGTCCTCTTGACATAACCGAACCCTTCCGTTGCTAAGTATCACTTCAAAGACAACGAGCGTCGAACATCGTTGAAATACAGCGAGTTGAAACAGATATTTATACAGTATTTGCTAAAAATATATTATGCAATGCATAGCGAAACGATTTTATTGAGTAAATAAAATCAAACGATGCATTTTAATTCTTTTGTTCCTATTCTATGGTTTGCAATCCATTGTCCAGCTTTCTAATCATGGTTTTCATTGTTAGATGCTTGTAGGTAATCATTAAACTGACGTAGAATATAAAGCTTAGTCTGAATACGTCTCTAAGGATTTTCCTTTTAACTTCTCTTTTTACCTGGGTTTAGGTTAAAAGGTTCGTACTTCACAAAGCATTTAATGAACTGCTATAAAATTGAGGCCAGATGTATGTCTCATTGAAATTCTTTGTAGTTCGTTCTCACCGATAAAAAGTCCTAGAGGGTTTTTGTGCAATTAATTAAAAAAGTCTCAAAGTTCGTTCGCTGTCAAATGGTCCGTATTTACAATTCGCGATGCAACTTGGACATTTTTTCTAGGAAATGAGCCAACTTGGGAAAAAATAATTTGTCTCAATTCTGTTTCTGTGTAACGCAATTTGTTATACTTTTTACAGTTACAATTTTTAAATTGAAATAGGTTGTAAAAATATATATTTTTTGATACTCGTTTTCTACATCGAGCACCCGTTTTTTTTTGCGAAGGAAGAGTATGAGTATGTTCACACTTATCCCGATCTTAATGTGTGTTGGTATGGATGTTAATATACACGTCCTTATGTATGTTTTCCCAGTAACATTTATATAAATTTTATATCATATAATACATATTATTTATATTTCCTTATAAAATTGTACAATAAAAATCCGAAACAAACGTGTATTAATTAAGGTATTAATAATATTTAGACGCTGTACGTGATTACTTTGTGGTTTTAATTTATTTTATACTGTGAATTAAATTCCTTTCGTGATGAATAGTCTGTTGAATAACTATTGCTTAGTTGACTCTATGGTGTAATCCAACTTGATAGATTGCATGTGCAATGGACATGCATAATTCAAATACATTATGATGAGGACACTTTCCTTGGGGAAATACTACGAGTGATGTGGTATTCGGTTAATTTATAAATATATACTTTACACACATCCAACTGGACAATGTAGGTATATCTTCTATCTATGCCAAAATATGTAGTAATTTTCTAGACTAAAAGTAGCCTATTTACTGTTTGTAGCATATCTGCTAGTGAAAAAAACAAATATTCATAAATTAAAAAAAATTGATATTTTGTATATAAACATTTAATATGCATTTCATAAAGTTATTTTTTGATATTACCAACAGATACTTCAGCTTGATTTATATCTATGAATTATAGATATATTTTGTATGTACGATATTATGTACCTACATAGTGAATTAGAGTAGAGCCAAATAAGGAAAAAATGCTTTATTATGTACCTCCTAACGCTGCTACCTGCTCTGACGTCAACGCTTACGTGGGTGATTTACAAATCTTGTTTTTCTGTATTTTCAAAATACTCCGTTTTCAATGTTAATTCCTTACGCAATCGTTTGTATTAATAGAAGTTTTATATCCTTTTCTACAATTTATCAAATTATTTTTAATCGGACTATCAGAATCCTATACGATTATGATTTATTTTCGTTTACATTTTCTTCCTTTACATTTCACGTAATTAATATAAAAGATCGGCCTTCGCTTTGTAAAGTGAAGGAGTAACATCTGAACGCATTCATGTCTTGTAACAGATTCATTTATCATCATTAATATTGTTCATCAAGGCTAATAAAATCAGTGCACGTTGAGAATTCGCGCATCGGAGTCGGTTCAATTCGGTAATGAAGGAGAAACGCTTGCAACGCTAACAAGCGGGCTCGTTATATTTGTTGTCGACCCTTTATATAAAACGTCCGCGGCAATTGCTCCTGCGTCTATCTTTACCGGATAATTTATCATAGTCATCTTCAATTCTGCATGCCTCGACCTTAAAAACACACGTAACTCAGATATAGCGACATTAAGCGATTATACATAAATATTTGCATCATTATCTTCGAGATAAAGACCTTTTTATCTCCACTTTAATGTTTCACGATTTTTTAAATCCTACAACTTGCTAGTTGCAACTAATAAGAAGCGTCATTAAGAAAAGTTAAGTTTTTGCTTTGTATTGCAATCGTTATTGCATAATAATGACAATGGAGTTTATTTCTATTTCTTGATGTTTCAATTACGATCGCTTAGCGGCCTACGCTAATACGCCTATTGAATAAATCTACGGGATGGTATGACGTCAGAAAGGAGCTCGACTCGAGGATCCCGTGACGTCAGTTGATAAAACTTTCACGTTACCATCGTTGCGAATACGCTTAGCTATTTATATACGGCCATTAAACGTTGTAAAAGTGGTTTTTGTTAAGCACGTGAAGTGGATTGACGTTATCAGCCCAGTATCATATATTAAATGTAAAATCCATTTTATGTGATTTATTATGTTTATGTCCTTCGCATTATAAATAGCAAACCGAACAGACAACCGCCGACTCAAAAAATAATATTTAATCAAATAGCTACAGAATTATGAACTGCTTTTTTTAAACAATATAAATTCTCATTAAATTCATAATTTCAACAAGTAACATCGACGTATGTGCAAGCTTATATTATTAAAGGTTAATACGAAGAGTATTTTAGTATGCAGTTCAATTTGTATGAGAAAGTTTTCACGACATACAGATGGCGGACGTGATCTAATAAATTTTTAATTGACTTGCTTATGGACATATTATAGTGCCGAGGCCATTTTGTCGACCATTTTATAAAAGTAGGTACTAATACATTTCAGTTGAAAACTTCTTGAATCGAGTACCTACATCATACATAATTAAATGACACATAAATGGACTTGTTCTAAGAAGTGAAAATTACATTTTACATTATGAACTAAATATGGCTCGAGGTTTTACTTTGGTTAAATTTAAATACTTGTTCGAATTGTTGTCTTCCCGTTCTATAGGTCGAAACGTGATTGTTTTGCCATATGACTATTTCCCTACTTACCTAGATATCACAGTTTTTTCCCTCTTATTAACTAACAAAACTTTTTTAAACGCAAATACCAATATAGAACAATAATTTAGTTTACAACAATATGATGCTTACGTAAAAATTTTCTTTTCTAGGTATCGAATATTTGTATGAAAATGGACTATTACAAAGGACGCCGGAAGATGTAGCGCAGTTTCTTCACAAGGGCGAAGGACTCAGTAAAACAGCGATAGGGGACTACCTCGGCGAGCGGTCGGACTTCAACGAAGCGGTGCTGCGGGCGTTCGTGGAGCTGCACGATTTCACGGACCTGATACTCGTACAGGCGTTAAGGTAAGGCCTTAAACGTGCGAGGTTACAACGTAGTTCAGTACTAGCTATTTAGTAAACTTAAGCTGTCAATATGGACGCAATCTTGACAGCAACGTCACGATATTTATCGCAGAATCCTTTTTCTGAACGTTAAAATTATATACTTACTCATCCTAACTGGTCCTTGTTAAATCTCCTTTAACTCCTTTATTATAAATAAATTTTTTTAAATTTATTTATAATTTTAATAATGTAATAGGATATTTTTACTCGGGGAAAAGTAACTATTTCCAAGGGAAAAGTGTTTTCTTAGAGCTGTTATTATTGTTATTCTTAGAGCGATAATCGACATCTTACAACGGGCGTAACCACGAGCAAAAGCTAGTATTTTTAAAGTATCATACACGGTATGACTAAAGTACCGTACCGATTTAGTTAATTGGAAGAATCTTTGAAACGTAATTCTTAATAAAACATTTCTAATTCCAGACAATTCCTATGGAGTTTCCGTCTGCCGGGCGAGGCGCAAAAAATCGACCGTATGATGGAAAGTTTCGCGCAACGCTACTGCCAGCTTAACCCGGACATCTTCACCAACGCGGACACGTGCTATGTGCTCAGCTTCGCCATCATCATGCTCAACACTTCGCTACATAACCCTAGCGTGAAGGACAAGCCAACGCCTGAGCAGTTCGTCGCCATGAACCGCGGCATCAACAACGGCGGCGACCTACCACAGGAATTGCTCTTGGTAAGAACACTTTAAACTTGACTATATTCATGTAATGCTCAACACGTCGCTGCACAACCCCAGCGTGAAGGACAAGCCGACTCCGGAGCAGTTCGTCGCCATGAACTGCGGCAACAACACCGGCGGCGACCTACCACAGGAACTGCTCTTGGTAAGAATGCTCTAATGCTTGGCTCTATTCATATAATGCTCAACACATCGCTGCACAACCCCAGCGTGAAGGACAAACACACGCTGGAGCAGTTCGTCGCCATGAACCGCGGCATCAACAACGGCGGCGACCTGCTACCGGAACTGCTCTTAGTGAGCTTTAATACTTGGCTAAAAATATAATGTGTTGTTGATAGGTAGTCACATTAATGGTCGAAGTATAAAAGGGGAAAGGACAGACGGGGAATTTTATCCGTCAGAAATGGAAGGCTTCACAAGTCCGTCGAAAAAATCTGGTTATCGAAAATATTAAGTTAAGCGGAACATTTTTAGGGTTCCGTAGTCAAAACGGAACCCTTATAGTTTCGCCATGTCCGTCTGTCTGTCTGTCTGTCTGTCTG
>DVVJ01000350.1:0-15841 GCA_018234505.1 Junonia neildi neildi
AAAAATGACAGATTCGAAATTCAAATGTAATATTTTTTTATAATTAAGTGTAACAGTATTTATGGCCAGACTAAGTACATAGCACTTTTTAATTCATTTGTTGTAATTTTGCACTTAAATAATGCCTCTATTTATAATTAAAAAGAAAGAATCTTAGAAAAGATTCTATGTGTTATACAAGCTTGTAAACGTATTATACCGTATTTTTCCGTTGAACAGAATAACGGATCAATTGTAGACCGTTTACATTAGTCAACCATTCTTCCATTGAGATATTTTTTCGCGCAATGCAAGCGTATTTTAGTACAGTAAGAAAAGTAAATAACGGTCATAAGTCCTCGAAACTATTGTTTGCAAAATGAGTGTAAACGGTGTAACGGTTAATCCAAACATCATAACCTCGGAACCTTAGATGTACACGCCCGAAACGGTATTTTTCTCATGTTTCTTTTTAATGATAAAGCATAAATTAACACCTACTTAAGTTCGATTATTAATTATACATGAATAAATAATAGTGCCCTTAAATTTCCCAATGGTCAAAACACATTCTCTTTTATTTCATTAGCGTCGAATAAATTATACATTTTTATGTCGGTGTGTTTTTACTTCCTTCATCAGAGATCGTAGTTTCGATTTTCGCTCGAGGCAAAATATTTATTGATCATGTTTTTATCAACAGATATCAACTTTAATCTTGTCTCTGGGAACAAAGCCATCTGTCCCATCTTATTAGCAACTGATTATCCAATTATTTATTTACTAGACTTTTCCTTCAGCTTCGCTCACATGGATGTATGTTCTTTTTTATTTGGAAATGTTTGAAAAAGTAAGTTAAATTATTGCAATCATGTCTTTACTTTTGAGAAATTGTACATTGAAACAGAGGTCTATTAAAGAATTTATTATCTCTAAGTCAACTGAGAAAAAACCGGTATAAGTGTTAGAACAAGACCCGTATGGCTTACAACCTGCAGTGTAGTAATTATTTTGCATAAAAGCCGAGAGCAAGAGACTTTTAAGCGTCCTCTAGTCGAGAGACTAAATCCACTTTCACGAATACAGAAAAAAAAATGAATAAAAAGAGAAATAACATTTCACGTGGTAAAAAAAAATGTTCGCAGAAAAAACGCGCCACGTAAAGTCATGTGTCAAACAGTTCAAGTACTTGTATGTTTAACGGCTTAAAAAAAGTAGCTTATCTTTTCATAGTTATCTACGCTAGTACATGCATATGTTAGGTAACTTGACATCTTCAAGTTGGAAAAGAGGCCAAGAAGGTGGAAAACCCAGGATGTTTTTATGTGACGAAAGTTGAGTGTCGTAGTTTGTATTTAAAACAATGCGATATATGAAAAAAAAAGAATTGTTTTGTAAAAAAAACTACCCAAATAAACCTCTATTACCTAACAAAGTAATTAAAATACGGTTCATTAATTGATAATAAAAAACCTTGTCCAATTTTACATTAGTCCACCGCAATTTTTTATCCGCTAAGAAATACAATACTGTTTTCGTCCATGTAAACCGTCGGACCAAACAATCAACGCTTTAGTAAACCGCATAAATCACGTTGGGCAATTATTACTGTCATTGATTTGCAGTCACAACGTGGTATCGTTACCTCGTAACTCAGACACGTAGGACATAAATCGTTCGGTGTCCGATTTTGTGTGGGCGAATATCGTTAGCTACTGTCGGAAGTTTATAAACAATACGAGATTCGATCTGTACATGTCGTCTCGATTTCTGCACCTTCATGGAGAGCAAAGCCATGAGTGCTAGTACTCTGTAAATTTCAATTAGTCGTAATTGTAGATCGCGATTAAGCCCAACTTTATGTCCAACAGACGAAACATTTACTATTAATGATAATATTGTTGTCGAGGATTAGAATATGGTAGGATAATCTTGCCAAAGTGAGAAATGGAAGCCAGTGCAAATGATGCCTTACTGTTTCCTTAAAACTTTATTAACTGTTACTAACTGTTAGTTAAGTGCCTTAAAGACAAACGCTAGAATGACACAAAGGTCGGCGGCACAATAAACAGCGGTGCTTTCTCAGTAAGCGTAATAAATTCCAGTATGCCGGTCTCGTCCCAAAACGCAGCAGCAGCAGATCGAGTAGGGCGCCGCGTAGGTGAAGTTTTCAACATTCTAACGCTCGTATCAGATTCCTAACTGTACCTCCACACGGCTGACACCGATACGGGAACGCAGCGACAATAAAAATTCGATTAAATTCACCCGATCTGAGCTGTTTTTTAAATTGAAATACCATAGGATTGCGCAAGGAGCTCCGCCGGCGCCGCTTCTTATGAAATTAGTTCATCTAGACTATGTAAATTTGAATTGTTTCGTAATGTAGTTCTTTGCGGCGATAAAGTATTAGTGTAGCTTCGGCGAGGTTATTCAAATTTTTATCTGTTTTAGTTTAATGTATTATGAGAAGTTTTTTTTTTCAATGATTAGGCGATGTTTCCAAAAATGTGCCAATAAATCGGCAAATGTTTAATTTTCTTACAAATGTGTGAATTATTATGATTGCACAAAACGTATCATGTACAAACGTACCATTGGCAGAAAAATTACAGTGCCATTTGGTTTTCTGTCATCTTTAAAAGAAAAAACGTCTTGGTATTCAGAAACTTCTTTGTTATACTTACAGTTGCACGCAGTTATATACAACTACGTACCGTGTCTGGTGACACCTAGCTTACCTGTGCTTACGTTTTTTACTCGAGGCACCTCTTTGTGCCGTCGCAGACATTGTTTATCCTACGGCTTCACTTACAAGAATAATTGTCGTAAACAAACGAGACATGAATCGAGGAAGGCATTAATTAATGTCGGCTTTTTTAATTAGCAAGGTTTTTAAATGCGTCGCCGTTTTTGTTTTTAACACGGCGCATGTTTATGGACAAATTAAAAAATATTTAAATGATAATGTAGAGAGATATGCTGGAGTGAGAATAATAGGGCGGTTATAGTACTTATTGTTTAATTTTTTTGTCGTAAAAGTTTTATTTAAAAAGTAACTTTATGACTTTTGTATACATATACATTCCATGTAACCAATTTTATTTTGTGTGTTAAGTATATTCCAGGAGTCGGGTATCTATGAAGATTTACCCTGCCTCAACAAAAAAAAAAGTATATTCCACATAGTCCTATAATATAGAAAAATATTTTATTTTGTTACTTTTTCATAGTTTTTTAAAATATTTATGCACTTTATAAAGTATAAGTACTTTAAATTGTATTCATAAACAGTAATTGTTACACGTTCGTTCCTATTTCTTTTCCAAAGTTAAGACGCAAATCTCCTTAGAAAAAAAACATATAAGTAATGTTACCACATGTTTACTATTTAACTTGCAATAACATCCGAGTCAGTACTTCCGCTGATAGAGCTCCGGGCTCCCGTCCCTGTAAACCAGTGGCTCCCAACCTGTTATTTATCAGAGACCACTATTTTTGTCAACAGGAATTCACGATATTTACGGCAAAAACTAAATCTATCCGAAAACATTGTTGTCTGGTACTTTTAGCATTATTTACGACGTTATTAAAAATTTCATGAACTATAATGTTATTTATTTGTTCGCGTACTAAAATTTTAACTTCTATGGACTGATGATCCAAAGACCATTGGTTGGGAACCATTGCCGCAGACAAAGTGTAGCGACATCCCTCAACCCTCTGACGTATTGCGATTGAGTGCATACCCTCTTGTGTGCATCTGCTTCCCCATCTCCCCTCACTGATAATCTTTTGAAGATTATCATATATTTGTGGTTTTATATTATCACGGCTTTGTGATTATCTCTTGATTTGATGGTGTCAAAATTGATGGGTTTTGTTGTGGGATCTACGATGTTATTTTCTATGTATGTAGCGAATAAACACAAAAAACTACTGGACCGCTTTTTAAAATTCTTACACTAAAAAATTTTTCATACTAAGTATACGTTTAATATTTTTTGTTTAGATTTCTAGTTTATTTTTTCTATCTTGTAAATACAAAATCCTTTATCAAAATGTAAGATATGAAAGTATGCTATTGTTGATGTAAACAAAATAATAAATACTACGATTATATTTTGAAATATTTTATACATCTATCCATTATCTTTCTTAAAGAGATAGAATACTTACAACATTTCTTTAATTACGAAAAGAAAGACGTAAATTAAGTCGATTAATTTAAAAATAAAGCAACCAAAATCTATAATGAAACTTAACAATTTAGTTGAATTATGCGTTGTGGTATTTCAAATATTGATGTCGAAAATCGTTTGTTATTTGGCAACAATAAATTCTTTCTAAGATTTTATCAATCGTTTGGTTTACGCAAGAGTATGATTGTGGTGGCTTTATGGTATTTACAAAGTATTATTAATATAATAGATTTCTAATTAAATAAAATTGAAATGTCCTATTGAATTTTTATGACATAAATTATATAAATAGATTCTAGTAAGTCAATAGAAATTTTATTGCGTAAGTTGCGTAAATTAAACATATTTGATTTTTTTTGTAAAGGTAGATGTAGAATTATAGGTCGTATTTCAGATAAATGAAATTATGAAACACATTTACGATTAAGAGTAAAGTACGTGACCGTAGAACGATTAATCTTATGAATGTACAACATAAATAAATATGAGGCTTCTCCTGACGTCATTATTGTCATGTTAGTTAAGATATTACGTCATTAGTAACAACCGATTTAACTATCGGTGTATTGTACTTTTAAATACATTTTGTAAGACTTCGGTATTTAAGCTATAGAAATTAAACGTACATATGGAACTATTCTGTTTATTTCTTTGTCTGAAAAATTATCTCAACGGTTTGGGCATTGACTTTCCCCTAAAATTTATAAGTCTATCCCATAAGGACCACCAAAGCTGTTTATAAGCACAGCTGACCTGTGACTTACTCTGATAGCTTATCAATGTGCAGGAACAGTGCGTTATCCGCGCACGCCCTATCACAGCTGTGCACTATCGGTCGATGACCCGATGCCACCTTTGATTGCTGGCGCCGTACTGTTCTAGATGCTAATTGTGAGATAGCATCCAGGATTAATTATACGCGTTCCGAATGCGCCGTCGTGTTGTGGCTCCCAGTTTTGTCTAATTAGATTTGAAAATTTATCGCCCAGTAAGGTTCTGGAGTTCAACGGTGTTTGGTGCGTGTTCTTCCTAATTGTGCGTCCGTTTTATCAATATCTATCTAGGTAATAGAGGACTATTTTCTCCTAGATTTAGCAGGATAAAATTAGGTTATAAAAGTATTACAGTAAGAAAAAAATGTGGTCGCTTGTAAAAAGTTTCGAAGAATTTCGCCAAAGTTAGAATGTCGCCAGTGCTTTCAATGTCATATTATAATAAAGCTGGTCCACTCTAGCACTCGGCATCATTTACAGCAATACACCGTGACAAGTTACATAAAACCTAGCCGGCTATTTTTATCCGTCAGAAGGCAATTTACCGCGATTACGCTCAAAGCAAAATTCCACATTCTCATACCTCCGCAAATGGGAAATTGATATAGAATCTCGTAAAATAAAGCTGTAGCCGCTGCTTTACGACCAATCTCGGTCGATCCTCGAGTTTTTTTTGCGTAGCCCATTCACTCTTTCGTACGATTAAGTTTATTAATAGTTTTTGCTATCACAGAATGCCTGAATACGTCGTTTATACGCAATTAGACTCTCATTACCCGTTTGTTTCGCCCACGTCCTTTTAATCATGAATTTGTGTTTTTTTTTTATTTCACATAATTTACTTGTAAGTGGGTCTTTGAATGGAGGTTTATTACGGGTTTGCGTGTTTACAATGAAATGACATGTGGCTTGATAGTCGAAAGGGCATCGTGGGCGTTTATTGTAATTTTATTTTGAAGAACTTCATTATTCTCATCTCTTTTATGTGATTCCGGAAGTCTGATGTTTATCTTTTTCTTATTTTGATCATAAAAATGCTTACCTTCTTCGTTATTTGTGATCGCTTATGTGGAAATAATCTCTGTGTTACTATTTCTTTTAACTTTTTCTAAATTAAAATACGCCCTTTATCTCAGTCTGGTATAATAATCGAACTAAAAGGGAAACTAAAAGAAAAATTTGAAAATTTTGTGTTTTTTAAATTAAAAAAAGTAGTCATTCCCCGTTAATTATACAGATATGACAATGAAAAATATATTTCTTGTTATCCATCAAATTAAAATACGAGTCATAGTCACAATGAAATTTCCCAATGTCGAATGATAATTATAGCAACCTATAATTTCAGCAACATTTTAGCTATAACATAGCGACGTTTATGTAGCCTCTGTTCCAACCCCAATCGAGGGGTTGTACGTTAGTTTACGTGTCTAGATAGTATACACAAATGACCTGACTTCGCGTGACTCATATAAAAACCCTTGACACGATGAAAGCGAATCTTTTTGAATTTCTTTTTTATTTTCAGTGCAGTTTCTTTATCTACCTGTATCTAGTACCTATTTATAAAATCAAACGTGTATTTAGTCTTTTTATGCTTATCTGTTATGATTCGCTTTCTAGAATACCTTATTGAACGTTCATGTCTTTAACATCTAATAATTTCAATAGTTGGTATAGAAATAAAGCGGTCATATGCCCTATGTCCACGAGGCACATAACAATGGCGGCCGACTGCGATAAACCAGGACTGCGCCGACGTCGTGATATTGTTTGGTACTTATAAAATTGGGTATCTTGGAAACGTGAAAGCGGCAAGTTCCACCGAAAATATTTTTACTCGAGATGTCAATTTGACAACAAGGAGACAACTATCAGTGGCTATGTTCGGCCATGTCCTGAGAGTCATAAGCATGTTGCTATGCGACCAGTGTCATACTCTGTTCTGTCTCCTGAAATTACTACATTTACCGTGATAACCTCATAACGCTATAGCACAGCCCAGACCGCTATCCGGTATTCTTTACGATTCTAAACTGAAATATGTCGCAACGGCGCCATCGTTACATCAGGCGCGTTATTCCGACAATTAGCGACGTTTACGTGCGACTGTTGTTGAACCGTTTCTCCGGAACTATTAAAATACGCCAGTGGTATGTCGCTCATACCTCACTCCGCTATAAAAAGTTCTCGACGAGAGCGACGGTACTAAAAATAAACGTCCCGCAGTCGGCGATGTTAATGAAGACGACAACCGGATTGGAGTTGACAGCTGGGCTACGGCTGATGAATTACTGAGGCTAGGTCGAGTGACCGCTTGCACTCTGCGACAATGAAAACATCGATAAATTTTACTTCCATACTTGCTACTGCAAATCTGAAATTATTTATGAGGACGAGAGCAACAAGAGCCTATCTGCAGAAGTTGGTTTTGAGACGTAAAAAATTCAAACTACAAAGACAAAGAGTCAAATGAAGAAAGAAGAAGAAGAAATCAAACTTCTTCTTCTTTCTTCATTTGACTCTTTCGAACTTCGGAATAGTCTCTATCAAATTTTTTTTCATGTTGTAATGCAATAAGTTTTTTTCACTTCTATCTCATTATTAATCAAGAAATCACCGCTTTTAATTTAATGAAGCATATTTGAAATATAAAAAAACACATGGGGTCGATTTTGTTAAAATCGTGGGCTTTTGTTACTCTCGCGGACTAATACAATCATTTAACAGTACCGGCAGCACAATACCTTTCAAATGGCCCTGTACATTCGAGGCTCCTTCCAATTCGATCCTTGCATCATTATTGCCGGATCGGATAAGACGTTTAGTTTTCTGCTAATGACAATCGTTACCGATCACGACTCCTTTCGTAAAGGTGAAAAATCCGCTGAGAATGCCACGACTTGTCATTTCGCAGTCACGATCCCCGACCGCGAAATGTCATCTCAGGTGTAAACGTAACGCACGGAGATAACATTTTCCTATTACAGAGGTATTCGTGTTGCATCACGTCTTTGTTATTGCGTGTCTGTTCTACATAATGTTTTTGCTATAATATGTTATTGTTTATAATGTATTTTTAATTTTGTGTGTCGGTTGCGTGTTCTAGATTTAGCTAACACTTGGTATGAATCTGTTTCGCTAAAATTGCAGACTACATTTAGTGAATATTCTTTCGGCTATCTATTTTTTGTTTCAACAGATTTGATCTTCCCTATGCTCAAAACTCTGAATCATCAAAAGTAAACAAACACAGACCACCCACATTGCTAAGAAAACTATGTTTTGAACGGAATCGTAATCCTAACTGTCGCCAATTAAAAATTAATCTGCTCAAAACAATATGGCAGTGATATAGTGTTGCCGAATTTGGCATGTACGGCCTTGTGCGTCCCTCGCTGGCGTAATCAGCGTAGCTTCTATATCGTCACTAATAGCTGCCTAAACGCTTCCTTGTTCAAACGAGACGTTGATTGATAATTAACACACAACTACGTCACCAGATGATATTATATTAGTCATAAATAAAATCATACCTTCTTAATATCTGATAAATTTTATGGCGGAATTTTACCTAAAGGGCTTACCTGCTATCTATATTTCCTCAAAGAGTTATTCCGTTTCCCTTATTGGTAACATCGTGATTTTAAGGCTAAGGGTATGCTCCCATTTCCCATTTTGATATGGCTGTGCAAGTAGAATAGTAATTAAGAAGGTCCGTAAGAAGTTACCATAGATGGCTGCGTTGTGTGTTCGCACGCTCCACATTGTACACGCTCGCGCAATGCGTATAAAGTACGGGCACGTTTGCTACCCAACTTCAATACACCTAACTATCATAAACATTCACACAATATTAGTCTCCATCACCTTAAAATAAAGACCATTTTTGCTCGGTCTAATAAGTTCGTAAAATGCAATTCCAGCTGTATGACCGTAGAATCCAGTTAAAAAACTACGCGGAAAATTTAAGGGAATGATATTTATGAGTATAAGCGTAATACTAAAGTGCG
Organism: Junonia neildi neildi; assembly: GCA_018234505.1. Taxonomy (NCBI): domain Eukaryota; kingdom Metazoa; phylum Arthropoda; class Insecta; order Lepidoptera; family Nymphalidae; genus Junonia; species Junonia neildi. The sequence continues at coordinate 8,968 of DVVJ01000350.1, forward strand.
TTTGGGAAAGTTTAAACGTTAATGTAATGTGGGAAATTTCTGTGTCGGCATTATTGAAGTAATATTATTTTGTTCGTGTAATTGTTTTAAAATTTCCAGCCTCGGTATTAAAATTTAATATCTCTTACCGCATATTAGCTTTTAACTTATGTTGCTCCCTATGCGATAGCATCGAGCGGTCACGGACCAATAAATTTAATTAAATCGCCTGTCGCAGCTTTGCCTGATTATTGTTTTTATCTACATAATACGTGCACAGAGAAAAAATACAGCAAAGCTCAGAGATAAGATTACCACAGATAATAAAGCGGCTTCAATATTTTTTCTTTTTCATGCAGTCTCAAAGAGGTTCTTGTTTCTGAACAGCAAAGATATGTATTCATATACATGGAAACAATAACTTTTAAACATATCAATAACATAATGGTTTTGCTATGTTAATATAGCCTGACTAACTCCGATGAAAAATAGCTTCTTTTGTAATAGGAATCATGTCAACGACACTGCTTACTTGATTAAAAATCGGTAACGTTACACCAAGGAACTTCCTTAAGACGCTGGCGCCGAATGAGCTCGTCGCCGGTGACGTCATGTTTCCATTTCCGGTACACGGACGTGCTACACATTGCCACTAACACGGTTCTGCCTGTCCCTTCAACTCCAAGGCTCATCATTAGCTAGAAATTAATGAGTCGCGTCAAGTTTTTGTTTGGACTCTTTTCTGAAGAACTTCCGTTACAATATGGAAGAACAATGCAATTAAACATGCCATTTACTCTTTCCTCTTCTCTGATTTTTAACAAAGAACTAAATTGGTAATTGGACAGCAAAAGAATGGCAAAGTTTTGGATTTTTTAGCAATTGTGCTAAATAATCTTTAGCTTCGTAATCGATATTTAATCAAAGCAAAATGGACGTCTCGTCTCGAATCGATTCGACCCGACGCTTTTCTCCGAGACGGTTGACCGCCCGAACTGGATTTACCTCGGAGCAATGTAAATAGAAACTGTAAGTTACAACGAAATACTAATAGAAAGTTTTATAACTTTTTTTCTGATGCGGTTTTCTTGACTAACAATGTTGGGCAAAGACAACGAGTTTAGTCTAATTGGGCACTGTTTGCTATATACATATTATGTGAAGATTTGTCTTGTGTAGGTACGTACCTACGTACCAAATTATAATAGATATTTTAGGCACTAGGATTTTTATATATAGGATAGGATAGGATTAGCACTTTAACCTGAGTGATAAGTTTTTTGAAATTTGGATAATCGTATTTAAAAATCTTACCTTCACATAAATGGCTATTAATTGCCGCATTGGCCTCCATTTAACCAATTACACATGTCAATACCGTACTCATAAATTAACTGTCGCCATTATTGATTGACTGTGTCTACGATAGCTGTTTATCAAAGTCTGTATAAAATATGCCAGCGATTTCCCAATAATTAATCACGTTCCAATTCGGTCTGAACCCCCGACCTTTGCCCAATATCCCCGTCACGAAGGACCTTGGTCGCTGGTCCTGAGGCAGTCTTTCTAATCGTGACCGGCCCGGCCCGACTCGCCCGGCCTTCGGTCGCCGCTCCCTCCGATAACTATCTCTCGGGAATTGTATGCACAAATGTTTTGCCAATATTGACGTATTGTTTATGAATAGATTTAATGGTGTGTTTAACTGTTGATGAGAGGTGGTTTTGTGGTTTTTGTGTGATTTGGTTTGATGTTTTTTATTGTGTTTTATCATCAGTAATAAATTATATTTGCAAAATACCTATAAGTACTTATATAAATAAAAATAATAATACCTAAATGTGATTTTTAATGAAATAATATTGATGTAAAAATATGTTTACTTTTTATACCTGTGAAATGTAGCATTTGTAACCCTTTGAAGTGTCGAGTGCAGAAAGTCTGGTTTTAATTAAAAAAATCTAAAAGTCCTGAAATAATAATTAAGAGTGCACCCCTCAGTGGTTGCATTAAAATGGTATCAAATTTGTAACTTTTAAATTTAGATTGTATTATACATAAAATAGTTTGTAGGTTTACTGCATTTACAAAGTTGTTTAAGTAATTTCGTTACTACATTTAAAAAAGTACATAAAAATACTATTAAATTTGTATTCTCGCTGTACTTGATTCGTGTTTAAACGAAGCTAGAACTCTATTCAATACGATTAACATCGGATCGATCCACGTGAGAATGACTCACAGTTTACTAACATGTCCGTGTCAACGTGTGCCGTATCTATCCGCTGACAGACGACCTTTTATCGTTTGGAATTTTTACTGAATAAAACATTAACATCCACTACTCGTACCCAAGTATCAACGATCTTACACAATGTGACTCGAAGAAAAATATCACCAAATGTTATTTCAAAGTCAGTGTCGCTGATTAATGATTCAACACGCAAACTCCGACAAACTACATCGTAAATATCAATTCTGAGTTCTTTTCGATCAATATTCAATCGTCCTGCTCGTATAGACAATTGTCTAACGGCTAACCAACCGTGAAATCATCTTTATCTAGTCAATGTGTATCGTCCAATTGGAATTCATTTACGCCTAATTTAAAAACCTCACAACCTTTATTATTACGTCCGACTAATTCGGTTCAAGGACGCAGTATCAAATTCGTGTCCTAAACTAATTGATTACTTAAAACGGAGCGTGGTCGTAAATTTAAAAAATTCGTTTCCCCTGTTTTTAATGTGACAAAAAAGGTCATTACGTTTTCGACGGTAAACGTCAACCTTGACTTTTGACGGTCACAAACCCTTTGCCAAATCCATTAGTGATGGTTTCGAATCCATATTTGGTCCGCAGGAAGTTACTTTGATATCAAGTCAGTGTTTTTTATTTGCATTAGAATTCTTCTTTTTGTCGCTAAATTCGGGCACTTAAATCGGAGTGGGTGATGCGGATAAACCTCGAGGGATATCCTTATAATTTGCAACAATAACCTCTATATATTATTCACCAAGGTCTAACAATACTAAAGGTTCTCGCGTTGTTTCTAATTCAGTATGGGCGTTTAATGGGTCATTGATTGCGGCACTGCGATTCGTTCTGGTTCGTGGACGCGGAAACATTGCACGCCACAAATCGGTTTTGACATCGCCTTCGATACTGTGACGAACCTTGAACTTGGCTGGCTCTAAATAAATTTGATGCGGCAACAATGCATCGGGCAAAAAGCGTTTTGATCAGTTATTTTTAGTTGTAGCTATGGCCGTGAATAGATTTCAAGAGTTCGTTTCGTTTTATTGTAAATGGTTTGGCGTTCTCTTTTTACATCTTGTTTGCACTGTGTCATTATTGAAACTGGATCTTAACAAGACTCCGTTAACACTTCATTTAATTTGCGTCGGATGTCAGTAGCATTTATTTTCTTTAACGGTTATTATTATGACTATTTGGCTACTAATGTTGACATTGATGGTGTTTAAGAATGTGAGCAATTTCCGCCATATGGCCGGCTACCGCGCTTTACGACGCCCGTGCAGCGCCGCGGTCGCACTTTGCTGCTTTTTATTCAAACCGATGCAGTAAAAGTAGACTGTGGTAGGGTTGCTATTTTTAAATACAAAACGTTTACAAACATTGTCTTTATTTTGAACTTTTTTAATTTTTAATAGGTAATTGTCACACGTTTATTAAAACATTAAAAATACCAACAATATCGTATAAATTTGCTGTAGACTACATAAAATGAGACGACACATTTCATAAATACGCAAATTAATAAAATAAATTTAGGGTAAGTGAAATATCGACTACGGTGGCTCATATATTGACGGCTTAAACACTTTGGTCGGTTTTGCATACAATAACCCCTTTGTATTCAACATCAAGGCTGTCCTTTGTCGGTTCCTCGCTTTTCGTCAGAGTTTCATAATCTGAAAATCGGCAGAAATTCGATCTGGCAACCCTGGTCGGAACGATTTCTTAAAACGAGACCACACGTAGCTTCTCCGAACTATAATACCCTTGTGTCCTTCGAATAGTCACCTGTTTGCAATTTAAATACAGCGTTTACAAACGCTTGCTTTTCTGATTTTTTACTCTTTGTAGTTGCCGCATCTTCTAAATTGTTTTTCATTATTTTCCACACTCGCTTCTCATCCATTTTATTATTTACATGTCTAGTAATTTGCTAGCGTAATGGTGGATAGCTTAAATGCTCAATTTTAAAGTTACATATATTATTAAGGTTTTAATCAACGTTCAACTTTAATTTAAAACTTAAAACCTTTTATGTCCTGTAAGTGCTATTATTATAATTTATTCTCGAATAATTGACTATAAAATGTTTTTTTCTTTCTACAGGTAAGAAACCACACACAATGCTTGTCGAACTCGCCGGGGCTTGGTAAGTGGCGGCAAATCTACAACTTTACGTCCTACTTTATTTGTCTAGAGCCGATCACCTCGTAAACGTGTGAATCTTACGTGAACACGATAGCAACAAAGACTATTTTTCTTATCTTCTTGTATGTTATATATTTTTATATACAGAGTATTTATAGCTGTTTTTCCAATTTTGCTCTTTCGTAGGTTTTTTCCTTTTATCTGAACTTTCATCTTAGAACTTGTTCGCTTCTAAAATTTTAGTAACTTCAGCCATTGTCATTTCCATTGTATAAAGATCAATACGACTAAACAACTTTCTTGAATTATCCTTGACCTGCACGCCAAGCACCTGTCTCCCATCTCGTATGTGCGTGCGCAAGAAACAATACCTCCTAATGCGTTAGCCTCCATTGTTGCAACAATGGCCGCTAATGCAGTATCACTTGCGTGTGCATATTGGATAAGATTTGATAAGTCACTTTTATCGAAATAGACTTTATACTTTTATCATAAAATATAATTTCCAACGACATATTCAATATCATTGTACAAATGAAATGCTTTTCATTTTATAATAGGGGCGTAAAAACGATAACCGTTTTACTTTACAATAGCTATTATTTTATAAATATTTTCTATTTCCTACCTATACAAAGTCGTCAAGTTTTCTCCGAGTATTATCTCGTTTCACTATTTCTCGAAGTGAGCAAATATTTTGCTAAATCCTGATCATTATCTCGACGCTTATCGTTCGATCAGGTAGCTTCACAGGATCTATAATTGCAGCAATTAGTAGTTTATTCATTGCCTTTGAATAATAAAGCGGTATATTTCATTGCATTTAATATCCAGCTATGACATTCTATGAGTGTTATGAGCGCTGGCAGTCATAGACATCAAGATTTTACAGTTTACTTTGTATTTGTTGACTGGTATTAAGTGGAAAATTTTATGTTTCTCGAGCTATTTAGATCCCGGTCAATATTTGCTTTAAATAATTTTATTATGGAATATACTATCATATTTATCTTTGTACATAAGCTTAAAGCGATCATGCCCAGTCTAATAATGTCAGTGTTTTAATGAAGGCTGTATTATTGCTCTAGATCTGTTGACATGTTGAAAGCCAATTTGTCCAAGTCCATATTTCCCAGTTCCTTGAAATAATTTCCTTGACTGTCGATTATGATGGATACGAGTTTTTTTTTTGACGATAATTTCGGTATTTAAGACCTGACAGATCTGAAAGGGTAATTGGTGTCCAATCAAGGTGAAAGTCAGGCGCTCCTCGACGTCGTCCTGGTTCTCGGTAACGCCCCGATTTGCATAAAAGTATAAATTTAGTTTTGTTGCCATTAATAAGTGTGGGCAGCTGGATACGCTCTCGATTTTTAATAAATTAGCTTCGGTAAGTGATCACTTTCGCCGCGTGAAAATTAAGACGGTACTCTCATCTTTATATACCCGTACATTATGCTCATTATTAACCGCTTATGCGTTATTAATGTTACTGCACTTTGTGAGGAGAGATCGCTTTACGAGAATAATTTGGTAATATTGATTTAGTTGATGGCGCATTTCGCCAGCTTAATCTTTATTGAAATGGCGTAAATATGCATAAAATACAATGCAAGAGTTTTTAAATGTGTTTTTCACTACAGTTATGGATTCTGTTTTGTCGATACGTCTCATAAATATTCCTTGTAAGTCAAGGGGTCCTGCGGTAATTTGGCAATAAGTCAACGGTTAATCTGATGCAAATTGCTTCATGTTTCTCGTTATCGGTTGAAGTGTCACCGCGCAAAATGTTTGTCTGACCCAAAAAACTCAATATTGACAATGGTCTCTTCCTATTAACTGGATATTGTGAAGTCCGTTACAAAATATCGTTTGCGAATGTTTCTGTCGTAGCTTTATTTGACGTTCCTTTTATCTTCAATTTGTATAAGATATTAGTGTTTTAAAAGGAAAATAATTACGTAAAACCATTAAGGCTTATAGTTTATCTGTGAAATGAAGTTTATCTTAATTTTTTTTTAATATCCGTATGTTGTTTATTTTCTTTATTGAATGGATCCAGTTTATGAGATAGAGCTTTCGCCTTTCTTCAGCGGTGACAAGTTACTTAACATTCCGTAATCTTAAAATAAAAAATGTTTGTTGATAACGTTGTCATTTGGCTTGAAGGTGACTTATTTGTTTACTTGATTGCTTCCTTAAGATATGAGATATAAATTATAGTCTTGGATATATATTTTACTTTGTACTACTTTGCCTGTTTTCTTGGAAATTTTAACTTTCAAAACTCGAATTTTTATTTTAATGTCAATGAGTATATTTTCTATGTTTATATTTGCAAAGTCACGAAAAGTTCTAATACAAGTGTAAATTTGGAAAATTTATTAAACCCCCGACATCGTATTCAATACGACATGAGAACCTTAAATTCTTGGAAGATATTGTTTTTTATAAATTATATCTAATAATACACACACAGACAAACACA
>DVVJ01000351.1:0-15820 GCA_018234505.1 Junonia neildi neildi
TAAAGGGTACTTCCAGTCGACCTAGAATCTTGAAATTTGGCATGAAGCAATGTTTTATAGCACACATAAAGGAAAAATTCCGAAAACCTTAAATTTTTAGTTACATTACAAAATATATATATTTTTAATAAATATAAACTTATTACTTTTTTCCTCATGAACGCGTAGAGCTATCAAGTTGAAATTCATATCAAATACTTAGATCTAATTGCCTTTAACCCGTGAAAAAAAAAATTCTAAGTCAACGCAAAAACGCAAAACGCAAAAGTACAACCATTGATACCGCATATTTTGAAACTCGCAACTACACGCAAGGGAATTAAAACCTAAAGACCACTTCCTGTTGACATAGAATCTCTCATTTTGCAATAAGATTACCATAGTTATGACTCGATTGTCGTAATGAACGAACTTTGTGAACCTTGCAGGTTTGTACGGAACCCTCGGTGCGCGAGTCCGACTCGCACTTGGCCGGTTTTTTTTTTGCGACCTGAGTGCGTACACAGATACGTAGATAATGTTCTCGGGGTGTTCACCCGCTGTCTGTGGGTACGGCTAGCGAACTCTGCAGGGTCGCTATCCTATCCAGAACAGATGATTGCGGGTCACCTTACAACAAACCTACATATAAAATTATACTGCACATTATTATTTTGCGAAATAAATAACTATATAAAATGATGGTGAGAGAACATCAAATGTCAGTTATTTTATATTGTGGTTATGTAGAGATTGTGTGGAGTGAAGGCATGCTTTAGAAATGTGTGTAAAGTATAAATCACATTTTTTTAATTCACGAGATGTTTATTAAGAAAAAATTTTCTAATTATAAACTTTGAGTATCATGTGACAATTTCGGGCGATTGTTTGTAAAGCGTCAATGGCTTGTGTTTTGCGCACTCTGCTTATTTGGTCGCAATAATTGGATCTCGCCGGCCGGCCGGCGCACGCCCGCGTAAAAATAGCAGAGACACGTAATTTCCTCTAATACGATGACGTAACGTTAAACGTATCGCCACTCGCTCATCGAGTTGGATGTTTTCAAGGCGGTTCAATGGAATTTCGTTCTTATTTTTATTTTCATCTAATCATTGCAAACCATAAATAAGTTTTACGTTAGACGACGCTGATGCTTCTTGCAATAATGTAAATCACTGAAGCTGAAGTTTGAACAGCAGCTTGACATTAAAGAGCGAGTTGCATATTTATTGACGTTGTAATATTGAATCTTAAAGATTTTTCTTTGTTTGTTTTCTAGATTTTGCAGTTACTAATAACAATAGCCGGTTGGCAACCGCAAGCCAGCATCTGTGCACACTCACCTCGCTGAGCTCGTAGTACAGGCATAGTATATAGATTATAGTAGCTACGTAACATTGAAAACGACCTTGCCGCCTGTTGCCGCGCCACCAACTCGCTACTGATACCAACTATTTACAATGGTTAATATTTACAATATGTGTGTTTTTCTTTATTCAAATACACCTTACCGCACACATCGCCGCGGCATGTCTAGGTATTCAATTCAAATTATTTCCTGCTTCATTAGCGTGAGCGATTAAATTATCCTAGCCTTTTAGAAAGATTGATTTAATCTCGGTTGATTTTAAATATCAATACTATTTTTGTTGTATTACAAAGGAACAATGGATTTATGTAATCTTAACATTAATGTCTCCATATAAAAGACTTTATGAATTATGTAGAAGTAGGTACCAAAGATTTTCTTCTATAAAATTATTATTAATGTTGAGCACTGTACGCGTTAAGGTGTATAAAACAAGTCATGTTTTGTAGGCGTGACAAGGTTTAATTTTAATTAACATACTAGCTTTGTTATATAATAACTATTTGCATCAAGTGGTCATTAGCTATATATTACGTTTATGTCTTAATGCATATTACAATTACAAATTGTCCACTTCATTTCCAGTAGGTACGTAAGTATAATAAATGCTTGCAGTTCGTTTCAGTAACAAAAAAAATCTCTTGTTTGGACGTTGACATGCAAGTGGCGGTTGATGTAGGTCGTGAAGTGATTTTTTGCGGATATAAAAAAGTGTGATTGAGCTAGCGCAATACATTTTGTCGGCACCGAGCTGCGGCAGCGGCGAGCCCCACTCCGGTGCCGAGATGAGGTCATCGCTGTTCTCGCTTTGGCCAATCACTTTAGATATTGGGCAGGTTCGGTTAACAAAGCACGCTTTTTTGCGTTTTATTTTGTTTAGCTCGCTGTATTTCTATTTTTGTTACAATAACTTAATGGAAGTAATAAATTGCTGCTGTAAAATGTATAGCTGTACACACATGTGTACACGGCCTGAAGGCTGTTTCAACTTATTTTAATGGGTTAAATGACCTTTCTCTCGCACGGTAAAACCCCCTTTCATTTCGCCCTCCTATAATTCTATGTTTGTACTTTATTTTGCGTGATTACAATACCTATAACGCCCCTCTACTAATAAAATTTAACCTACAGAAATTTTTAAATGTCGTTATTTTTTTTCATTTGTATTAAAATTAAACTTCTTACTGAGTTCAAATTATTGAACTTCATAATATGAATGGTAACATCCAATACCAATATCAAATATTATTTATTATTTATAATTCCGAAAATCCGCCTTTAAATCATCCAAATTCGAAGAATAATTACATGCCCCACAGTTTTTGTTCCCGCAAGCGGTGGAATAACCTGCAGGTAGGTCGATGGAAAGTCAGCGTGCAGTTGAATTATTTCGAATGACTAAACTTTAAATATCCTGTCTAAAAAAGCTATTTATTTCGACCTTCACAGGTTAATAGTAATAGTTTACAAAACATGCAGTATTACTATTCTGAGAGGTGGTGTATTATAACTTTTACGAAGAGTCGCTTTGCATAATGTTGAATGTAAAATTTTTGTAGCACTTTCTCTAGGAAAGCGCACGCCCGCACCTGCCAAATGAGATAACGGACCTCAGCACTAACGAAAGCAAACGTGTCCAGCGAGAAAGTGCCTCCAGCGGGCCCCTCCACCGCCTTCCTTGTCATTCGCTGTTGCGCAAACGTATGCAAAACAGCCCTCTACATTATTTGTTTCTCAACTTGATACCGGTATCTTTGTAACATTCCTTACTATTACTGCACTATTGATTTTCATCGCAATAAACGACCCTTATAAAACATTATGAGAATAAGTAATCTAAACAACTGAATAAGAAATCTGTAGAGTAGTCATTTTTATCAGATTTAGTCGCATATCATAAATTCAAATGGTTTAAGGTGTAAAATGTAAGTAATGAATTAGGTGTTTGTGTGTACGTAAGTTAGTTTCAATTTGAACACAAAAGAAATGTTAGTTAATTGAACGAGTCTATGAGCACAATGGCCCGGTTGAACACATCGTTAATGGGCTGGTATGCGTAGTTTGTCGCTAGTGTTACTCGCCCGTGACACTCAAATATTTCATTAGCATACAACACTACGTCAAAAGGGTTACCATTTTTGACATTGAAAGTGTATTAAAGGTGTTCCGTGAAGACTAACTATGTTTCATAAATGGTTGCGAAATTCGGACGTGCCTTATTGACTAATCAAAAAAAATATATATTATTTTTTATATTTATTCAAATTGTGTACGTAAATATAGACTTAGGGCGTGATAAGTAGCAACCCGATGTTTGCGACATCAAAATGCGGGTTGTGCTGTTGTCCTACTGGCCGACTAAATACGTTAGTACTACCTGCTCGAGGACGTGAGACATAGATAGAAAGGCTGAATTCTTAATATTATCTGAAATTACAAAAGCATATGCATAAAGATAAATAAATCTTCCGAAGTATTAGATATTTAAAGAGGTAGCCTAATACGGCGTAAGAATAAATCTGAATGTTCTACTTTTCGTATCAAAGATATTAAGTACCTATCGGTAATTTTGATAATATGTCCGTGGACATGAATGCATGTGGCACGTCTCTAGTGTGTCGGTTGCTCCATTTTCAAACTAGGTCACTGTGTCATGGCGGCCGCGCCAAGTATCAAGCGAACTCGGCGCCATCTTCGAATTTTGTTGATTCATTTTAATTTTAATTCAGTAATTTCTAATTGTAGAACAGAAGGTTAATACGCGTGTTAATAATGTGTTATTTAAACTTGAATTGGTGGATAATTATTGTATCAAAGAAAAACGAAACTTCTTAAGCTTTCACTTTGCCATGGCCCAGTCCCGTGATCGCAAATTTGTTCCAATTACGAATGGAATTTCTATCCAGCGAAGTATCGATAAAATCAATAGATGGTAAATTGCACAAAACTGATACAAAAGGCATCAAAATAGTGCTTTGGGCTGAAAATGTAATCTACTTTTAAAATAATGAAACATGTTTTAAAGATTAAAACTCTCTAACTGTGAATAGTCCGGGTTGTTTAAATGATTATTCCTTATGCGTTCTTTTGGCTGCCGTTGTGAAATGTGGACCGAGTAGAGGTCTCACCTCTCACTAGCGTCATGATGAAAAGTGAAACTGCGGTGCCGGCGAGCGTCACGTTGCTGCGGCATTTAATGCTATTTGTTCCGGTTCCACAGAACTACATTATGAATTGCATTATTTAATATTTCTCAACTTTCTGCCACCTCCGAAATAGCTCTGTAATTTAGACGTACCGAACTTTTAACAGAAAGGCATATTTTTCAATGTTAAAACAGAGCCGAGCCGTTAGAATTATTTAATGGTTCTCAATGTTGCATTGTCTGTCCCTGTCTGCGGCTCGCTGGAGGTGTGGGGCGCGGGAGGCAGAATGTAGGCAAGTGTGACAAGGACACGCCCGTACTCCGCGCTAACACTTCCATCCAGTTTCTAATGTGCTCGCTAAGGATTTCGCAACTTCGCCCGCGCGGCTCACTTCACCGATGCACGATTGTAAACGATTACACCTACAAGCTAAACTACCACAATACGGGTACACACAGCTACGTGCGAACTAGCGTAACTAATCGCGAGGTCACCTTTTAGCACACTGACTTAATAGTCAATTGTTTGCACCATTGTTTTGTATATTCTTGGAGTTTACGAATTCTGCTCATTATTATCACTGCGGAAGCAGGAAGTATGATTTACAACAATGAAAAGAATGTGCAAATTTGATAAGGGACCACTGCAAGGTGAGCTTATTTGCAATAGATGCGGCCTTCCTCGTTGACGACGAGGTGAACTGGTAATTCAAGGCAAAATAATACAGTTATTAGAATTTTTGTATTTCCCAGATAAATTATGAGGTGTTTTAGTTCAATCAGTAATTTTTAGCAAATAGGTAAATAATATGCATTAATCATTGTATAATAATATTTTAAAGCGATTGTATAACACTCTATTAAAATATAAGAAAATATGAATATTTCGTAATATCTATGTAATATAAATATATATTATTGAATTTTTTAACATATTTTTAATTAAAATAAGCCTTAAGTCAATACTTTATGTACCCATTAGATATTAATTACGCGGCACAAGGCAAGGGAGTGGCTGAGTGCATTGCTCATCAGGAAGTTATTAAAATGAAATCATTTGTTATGTTGCGATCTCATTGTCCAAACAAAATATATCTATAAACCTTCTCAAATGAATATTGGTATAGGAAAGCGGAAAAAACAGTGTCGAATTCAACTTTCCTTTTGAGCAGATTGTTTAAAAACATCGCACCAGAAGGTCTTATGGAATCTCCATAAAATTTTATTATCGTGATTTGGAAGCACTGAAAATTATTACATTAGTGATGGTGATAAAATTTATCTAAAATCAACTGGTATTCGTCAGACATGGTTGGAAAAAAAAACAAACACAAATGGTAACATTCCATGCAGTACAACGAATAGTAACTAATAGTTAGTCGATGGCAATAATGACTTTGTTTCATGTTCCAAATAAATTGCTGAAGTAGTTTGTAAAATGACCTACCCTTGCATATGATGAGCAGGCACTTCTATGATGGCGGAGGCTCGGCGCCGGTCGCCGGCCATGTCCGCCAGTCTTGCAAAATCTGTGTCCACATCAGCAAGCCTCGCTGACTTTCGTGACTCTAGCAGTCTTATTTCTTCTAGTCTCTTTCTAAGCTCTATTGGCACCTGTAACAAAAAAAATCTAATTAATATCAAAATAGTGTACTTAAAGTTCACTTTAAGAGGAACTGTATGATGGAGAGGATCTCTCTTTTCCAAAATATTAAAACGTTTAAAATTGTATTTAAACATAATAAACCCAGTTTTTTTTTGGTAAAGCGGATATATGTAGGACTGTATTCTTAGGAGTATTAATAATAACATTTGTGTAGGCGTCATACATGCATATTATGTAAGGCACTGGAACAAAAAGCGGTGTGTATACGAGATCAATATGGCCGACCTTCATGCGGTCCGTGTGTGGATGACGTCATGACCTAGAGCAGTTTAAGTGAATCGAGATGCATTCCACGTCATTAACAGTCTTATGACTGAACGACCATAAATTAAAATAGACATTCAAGATTGAAGACCACTGAATTATTATAACGACATGTTACATGAAATATAACATAATTTATAATAGAGGTTCAAAGTGTTACGTCGTTTAGTTTTACGGTATCGCAATCTCGGTTAATATGAGTAATAAACATTCTAGTAGCAGTTGACATTGGCTGCGTTTTCGTCTGAGCTTCCTTCGGCGTGTTCGCATGATTGATAAAATGCGTTTCGCGTGCTCTTGCCAACTGGTTTACGATTGCGTTTCTCTTAATACGTCAGTGAAACGAATAGTGATTTCGTGGTTATTATTTAATACTAGTTCATTTGTATTTTTTGTACATGAACTATTTTAAAATGAAAATAATTTAGTTCGAAATGTACTGTATAGATTGTGACTGTGATATTACTATCGTTTCGCTTTAAAATAATGAGACCAAATAGAATGTTTTAAAGATACTATGACTAAAAATAAAAATCTTTAGCCTCAATTTCCTCTGTGATTAAATGTTATGATACACACATACTCAGATACTTTTGTAAAAAATAAGATTCGTCAGACATTGATATCTGAATTCGTATTTAATATTTGAGGTATCAAAGTTTAAATTGCAAAAGCTAAAGACGTTTCTATTGAAGATAATGATTTGCGTTTCGCGGTGAATGTGAACACAAAACGCTGATCACATCAGACTTTCACTTTTTGACGATCTGGTGCGGACGTGGCTGAGAGTATCCCGCTCATACCGGAACAATGAAAGTTGTTTTAATGAATTTAATTATGTATGTATGTACGCCAATTTTCAACTTTTTACATATTAATGGCACCCCTCTATTACTTCAACTAAATTAAATTACGATCTTCACCCAAACTAGTTTTGTTACGAAAACGTTCATGTTTCAACATAATTAAATCGATCAAGTAGGTACGATACTCGTAAAAACGCTATATTTGTCGGCTTACAAATGTGATATAATTATACTGAGGCAAAATTAGGTTACAATAAAGAAGTGGGTACATTTGTCCCTGGAAATTAAATAATCATTAATTGTAGTAAAATCATAAGTGGAGCAGATCAATGCCAATCATTTAATAGCAGCGATCGTGCGCCCGCGCAGCTGCAGTTCCGCTCATCGCGATCGCCTCCCCCTCCCCCTCCCCCCATCCCTCCTCCCCCCACCAGAGCGTACTCGACGCGTTATGTAAAAAAGTGACAACTGTTGCACAATTGCTCGATCCAATGGCGAAACTTGGCCGCCTATAAATGCCAGTGAAAGTCACCGAGTGACTTTGACATGATAACTGATAATACTTCGTCACTATTATTGTAATAGATCATATTATATTAATTTGTTTGTTTAATAGTCAAACCGGTAATTTGGACGTTAATTTATATGAATGCATCATTAATTGTATGAAAATTAAAAAATATTACAATATTATTATGAAGTTTTAGTATTGTTACTAATTATAGCAAATAAGTAATATTTTGCTATTCTATAAGAGTATTACTCAGTGTGTAATTATTTAATGACCAATCTATAGATTGATGATGATCAAAAAATTTGGGCAACTTCACATTATATTTTTATAGGCACATTTTTTTTGTTATTGCAGCATTGACTTCATTTAAATTACATTCAATTATGCAAAATTTTATTATTCGATACGCTTTATGGTTATGCATGTTTCGTCCCCATATATTTACGTCTATTAGCAATTAAAGTTAGCAAATGTAGTATGCTGGACACTCTTGGAATCTGGATTGCGAAAGCTCAACCGGCTCTATTGCATGTCGATGTTGCTGCTTTGCCAAATAGATTATACATTCTTTTGACGTAGCGTTTTTACCTTCATTGCGTTTTTTTCACCTAGGACATTACTTAAATCATCATGAAATTATTCTCTTTTTTGATAATTGAAATTATGCATTTCGTGTAAACGACCGGTGACAAAGGAAGTTTTGCTTATACTTTTAAATTTTGAAATAAGACAAAGAAAACAGAATGTTGTTAGTCATCGGAGTAAAGTGATATAGATATAGCATAGTATTTGAAGCGAAAGTTATCAGAGTGCGTTGCAAGCAAGTGGCATTGACTGCAGGATAGCGCGAGTCATTGGCTGCGTGTGACGCGTGCGTTGCGCTGCCGTGCCTCCGACGTCGTTTTACGTATGCGTTGATTATTATTTATTGCGAATGTTCTGCGATGAATTTACTATCTATTACTTTGATGCTAATATTTGTTATTGTAGTTTCAATTATATGCCAATTTAATTTAATAGGCTGTAAATTTGATTTTACGCCTCCTTGTAGATAACAGTTTATAAATCGAAAAGATAGTAATTTAAATAAATATATTAATTCAAAAAAATATATTTTTTCCAAAACCATAATGATAAATTAATAGAAAATAAAACCGACTTCAATATGTAAGGAATCTACCTATCCCTAGACAAATATTGCAATTTTTTATTTTAATCTTACCTAGTTTTTAAAATAAATACTGATCCGATTAAATGAAAACGATAACTTATATTTATTAATGAAAGTAAGTCAAAAGAGCACCGCGCGTCGTCATACTCATGTACTAACCCAAGAGTGAAATTTATTTGCTTCGACGTGAGCAGCGGTTAAACCAATACCGACACCATCCATTTCATTTCATTTGCCGACACTAAAAGCAACTTCTATGGCAGGACAATTCACTAAGAATTTATTACTTTGTAGTTCAGAAAACAATGGAATATTATGTTGAGACGTCCGATAACATTGCAATGTCGTAGCTTTAGCATAAGTAGCTTGTGCGATAAAAACGACGATAAGCATTATCTGTATATCAAACAGGAGTTAAGTCGCTAAGAAAAATATCTTTTACCAAACATAAATACATTGTAAGACACAATATGGTAATTTAATATAAAGTTTCTGTTTTTTGATCGATAAGAATAGGTAATAGATGGGCGACGTTGATTCTGTAAATATTCAGAGAGCCTGCAGTTCCAGTCACGTTGATACGCATGCATAAGCAATTCGATGGTAGTAGGCGATCGTGCACGACTAAATAGGTCAATAGCTTCACCTTTGATATACGAAAACCAACCTTACTTTAATTATTATCAAAAATTTTACCCTATGCATTTTCTATTAGTTTATTCTCAAAACTATGTTCTAAAAAATTTTTAAATTAATATTATGTATGATAATGTTTTTCAATATTAATTCAGTCATAATGTTGCTGCTGTAGTAAGCTAAAAGGGCTCACGAAGTATAAATAAGTTAACATTTTGAAACGGTGGAGGCGTGTCACTTTCGTATTACTTCATAAATCATAAGCAACCTCGTTGTAAAGTAATTTATCTAGTTACTACACCATTCGTGTGTATTGCTGTGCACTTACGAATACGTTAACATTTTCTTTTATGGATTATTCTTTTATGATATTTAAAGTTTACTTTTACGAAAATTATATTCTATTTTATGACACGTCTTCATTTCGAATTAGTAAACTTGAGCAAACTAAGTACACAAGTAACCCACTTACCTTAAATTACTAACGTAAATCGGTCGCTTCTAATTATAATTAAGTATAAAGATTCAGGTATTGAAATCGGATGTGTACTGTTAGGCCGAGCAATCGATTGGCACGGAGCGGGCGGCCTTGTATGTTTAGTGAATACAAACGTTGGTTGCAAGGCGGATACAGCGAAGGCACGCAAGCACCACCCTGCCGGACTGCAAGCACCAACCTTGTGCCAAAAATCCGTGACCCACATTACATGTCCAAACGCAAGCAGCGATTTTATTACCATTATTCTTGAAACATACATTTCGTTCTTTATTGGTGTAATTGCAACTGTGTATGAAATCCTGCCGTGAGCTCATTTCGCTTACAAGGAAAGAATGTATTGGGAATACCCATTCTCCACATAAAATTTTACTCGAATACGAATATCCATGAAATATCCATTATAGTCGCAGCCTAGGTCGTTCCTATTAAATGACCGGGGCGCAGGACGAAGTTAGGTGACCTAGTTGGCACGGCACAAGCTATACAGGTCACGATCCTATCAGCTTCCAGCTAAACTCTTTACGTTCAAGTAGAGCATCTTTTTACTTTAAATTAATAATAAAATGGCTTTGTCTATTCGTAGACAAGAAATTTATGTAAAAAAAGATTTGAAAAATTGAGAAGTTTACTTCTCTATAAAAATAAATCTATTAGAGACTGAAATTAAATGAGTCTATCGACGAAATGGGTAGGTATAATAAATTCATTTGACCATGTAGGTCAACGGTTGTCGTTGTCAGGAAATCATTATTGCGTAGCGTTGACAATGATGATGCAAGACTGGCACGCTTTATTTATTACGAGGCCTAGGTTATTGGTCTAAACAATTGAAGGTTTCAATTGATAGACATGACGTCATATCGTAAGTCACCGTAATTTCAGAATCGACGTCACCGCGCGTCGGAGAGAGCGCGTAGGCGCGGCGCCGCTGTGACGTCACGGGCGCGATTCACCGCTCTCTCCGTGGGCGGACGTTTGTACAAACCGTATCCTAGACAAAATGTACGTAAATAAAATAGCAAAAAGCCAAGTGTTCTTACGTAATAGAACAAGAAATCTGTGCAAGGACACGCAGGTTGTTTCGACACAGCACCCAACGTGATGCCATAATCGCATCATTTACGTGCGACGCTTAGAAAAGTGAGCGTTTCACCTTGAGATGCCTGAGCTGAGAGTGCGGTTGCCTCTCTATTCTTGGACTTCGAAATGGGTTATATATGTGTTCGAGAGGTCGGGTATCGAGCACGCAGGCGTCATGACCCAGTCTGACCCAAAAACGGACCGGGCCCAACACTCCCCACTAGTTGATAACGGATACCGGGAACCTGTTCGACTAAATATGTAATGTACGCAGTGCGAAAAGCACCGTTAGCTCGACCACCTGTAACATAGTCAACATCTACCGTAAACTACGAATATGTATCCAACATTTGTGAATATTAAAAAAATATATAAATACTAATATATTGAAAATGGTATAGTATTTCATTGCATATTTAAAAAATAAAACCATTCAATTTGTACCCAAACATATTTTACACCAACTCTTTGTTTTTATTTCAATACGGAGTTGCGCTCTTTTAGATTAACCTGTATCAAAGTTTTGCCACGAAAAAGGAAAACACAAGTGGAGGTCGAATTTCGAATGCGGGTTGTGCGTCGTCGGTTCAATATCAACCAATCTGGGTCAGTGGGTCAGCGTGTCGGAGAGGACCGCGCACAGCGCGCTCATGCCGACAGTAATTATTACTTGATCTTCACTTACATAAAAAGGCTTGCATGAAGTGCACTGCTGATACTTATCAACGGTCTCACGTCACCTTGCGTCACCGCCGTGTCACCTCTCTTACACCTATAGCGCACTCGCAAAGTGAATCATGATTTTTCATCATGACCTTTACCTTCACCAACTATTCTATCTATTAACAGTTTCCTTTTCTGGAGTCATTTGTTGTTTTTTCTAATAGGTATATTAGATTTATATTTCATGAACTAATATTTTAATCGAGGCTAATGTTAAACAACAATCGTTCACAGAATAACTGTAAATCTTAATCCAAAACTAGCTGTTTTTGGAATGGAAGAACAGATTTCAATATCATGTAACTAATACACATTTATTTAATATGAGTTAAATTCATACTTAACATTGGATAAATCATTTGATACTCGGATAAACTCATATTTTCGACAAGGAAGTTCTTAATGATCATCAATAAACAATTAATAGAGACATCGTTTTGTTCTAAATGAAATATTAGGATTCCAGTATAATTTATCTAACTATTCAGATAACAGTAGCAGAGCACGAATCATGAAACTATTTCAAGGCGAACACAATGAGGTCACCCACAAAGGGCCGGCCTTGCCTTCGCAGCAGTTGTGGGATGACAACTTCATCATAGACGAAAATAATACATAAAACATGTACCTACACACTGAGAGAATTTAAATCTTCGCAAATGATCAATGTTCAATTAAAGTAGCGCTAATTTCAGGTAACTTATAATAAATTATGTATAATTGTGAAAATAACGTAGTGGACAAAAACAACGTAGAAATGACGCCTTTAAATTAGCAACGGTTGTCTGACATCATTAAATGGTCAATCATCTCGCCGTTTCGGCAGTAAATGTAGGTCGAATACATTAGTCGAGCTATTTTATAGCGGTAGGACTGTCTTTCTGAGTACACTTGTTATGCCTATAATTTTGTACCACAAGTAGTTGTTACTTAAACAATTAATTAAACCTTATTAAAACGACCTTAAACTAAGCGAGGAATTTTTATAACTTTACATTTTATTTGATTTTTAAGTAGCTGGGTAACTAAGTAGTAATAAAGTTCTATTTCGCGGTTCTAAAATAGTGAATGAAATATTTCATCAACCTATAAAATCTAATTTTCTTTTAACTAAATCGGTATAATTTTATATTTTATTTACGGTTTTGTCCCTTGTTTATACAGCGGAATGACGTAAGACTATCATCATAATATGTTTAACAGTATTACATATTTAAATCTGTTGTGTAAAAAAACACCCGGAATTTGTTTGTGTTAAATGTTTATTACGAATATTTTAGTAATAACGCAGCATCGTTACTTAGGCACAGATTCACTCGTTATAAGGCAAACTATACCGAAAATCCACTTAGATTGTCGTTGCTTTATACAGCCAAGTATTTTGTGAATTTCGTGTTGAGTTGGCATATCCGGTTCGTGTCCTACATTGTGGTCCATGGCTTATTATCATTCTTGACAGCCCTTTAGCGTCTTGTACCGGTAAATCGGCTAACAATATTATCTTATCAACCTTGATTTATTTAGTAACAGTGTCACTAGGCGCATATTGCTACGTAACAAACACGAAGTTGTGTTACGAAATGTACCTATTGAAAAATGTCGTTAGAGCACGTTTAAGCGATTACTTTCGTTTCACCGGAGATATATACATATATATAATATATTTTATGGAGCATACATATAATGTACCTATGTATAATACAGGTTTCGTATGATGTGCGTATTGATGGTTTAGTTAATGACAAATATTTATGTTGTTATACGATCTTTTGCATTAACAGTTCGATTTAGTTTCTTACGTATAGATGTTTGTGTGTGTATAAACATGGTGCGCATGCGCTGGGACTCGTCGTTTTCTCTTCCCATGGTTTCTTTGCGATGGTCGATCTCAGCTCGCCAGTTCCTTTCACGCATTTGCTTCGACAAAAAAGTCACGTACGACTGGAAATTATCGAAGGAGAAACTTGTAAATTGCATCGAAACATTCATACATACATATACAAGTTAATGGATTATGTTACATGTTGTGAGTGCTGTACAGAAAATTCTATTATCTATGTATTATGGGCATTAGCTCCCGTTCTAGTAGTCTCTACCACTATAGTAAACTTTGTTTAACTTTTCTTATAAATACTTAAGTATTACCTAAATAGACTTTTATAACATTTGTTTAAAATAGACTTTTGTAAAAAATAATTACGAAAATAAACTTATATTTTTATTGTATACCTACTCATGTCGTAACACTACTTCAAATAAAACTGCCAATATGTAAGAGGAGTTTACAAGTGAAATGGATATTATACACGCAAATTTTTCACGCAACACTTGCTTCTATAAGCGTGTCTTTTATTAGTTTGAAAAAAAATATTGTGATGGAAAAGTAATGCGTTTAAATGCATTACTGTTCGTTTCTTAAATCCTTTCGCTCGTAACGAAATCGTACAGTGTACATTGAAATACGGTTCTGCTCTCTTAGCCTTTGAGGAATTTCTTGTGGTGAAAGCGAGACTTTTTATTTCGACGCTGAGGACATCTATTATATTTAAGTTTTATAATATTATGTTATTTTATTTTAGACTTGAAGATAAGATATGAAATTGAAAGGTTGCGGGTGTCTTATGAATGAACAGTAAAATAAAAATCTCACTTAAAAATATCAAAATTTTCTAAACATACCACCTACAATAGATTTAAGCTATTACTTTAATGATTTAAAACTAAAGCAATATTTATTTAAATTGTGCATTAATATGTGTAAAAGTGAATGAGTCTGTAACAGTGAAGGTGTGAGTGGCACTTTCACACTCAACGCGACTTGCGATACGTCATAAATAGTGTCCGAACAACGGTTTTTGCATACAAAAGCGTGGAAATGGTCGAACCTGTATGAAGGTCTCTTATTTATATTATCGATGATTTTAAATATGAAACTTAAGACATTGTTTTTATATGTTGTCATCATATAAGAAGCTAATTTTGGTGCACGTGTGGCTTCTTTTTAGGTTGTGGTCATTAGCGATAGCGGTGGCGTTCCACTTAGCACGAAACAAGTCGACGATGAGGTTAGCCGGTGCTGAGCCGACATCGCCACCGACTAACGGTTCGGACGGCGCCGCGCGCACGTGAAAATAATTCTTGACGCGATTTTGTAACGAATACCGTTATGTGGTTCCGGGCCTGCCGGTGACCTTATTTCTCGGCCGCGCACTCTTTATTTTTATATCTTATTGCTTGCTACATAATGATCGACCGCGCTGCGTTTGTAAAGATTAAAATACACTTTAGATGAGAAGGAAGTTTTGTATATTTATGATACATAAAAAATATATTACATAATATGATAATTTTAAGTAAATAAAAACGCGTATACGCTATTCGGACGTACACATTTGTAGAACATACATAAAAGTACAAACGTAGTAGATAGTGTGAGTCAGAATCATTTTTTTTCGTTCGATTCCGCGTAGCGCGCGTTGGTTTTGCCAAGTGTAAAAGTGTAAATAACGTGTGACGAGCGCAATTGCCGGTCGTCGTACCGGGGGAATACCGCGTCATTCTGATAATGATTATCCTCTTCATAATACACACATAAGTACGAAATGACGGTCAATGTAATTTCCAAGGTGCTCGGTGCTCCTGAGAAAATATGATTCTACGTATAAATTAACGTTGCTTTAAAGTTTTATGTTTTAAGCAATTAAAATGACGTAATTACACGACAGTCACATCTCCACTCGTACGCATGTTTATCAGACATTAGTTCAACGCTACTAAACTGCGCAATTGACTTGTTTTCATCGAATGTTTGCAATTTTGTTCTGATAACAAATTATTTACAAATATAATCTTGTTTATTACTACTAGCGCGTAGTGGTAATTTTTTTAAATAAGATCTACATAGGTACATTCTTACTTATTTTTTATGCGAATAATTAAAAAAATAAGGCCATCGTTATTGTTTAATT